>MU823555.1:0-15052 GCA_027921425.1 Lentinula novae-zelandiae | reverse complement strand
CCTTCCCTTCCCACCCCTCCTAACTCACCCATCCCCTCCCCCTGGCAACTCACCCAACAGCCTCATCCAACACTACCCCCACTTCGAACGCACCATGCGCGAGTCCCTGCGGTGCATCCTCGGCCCCGCCGTCGAGCGGCGCGTGGACATCGGGTTGGCGAAAGATGGGAGTGGGGTTGGAGGTGTGTTGTTTTCTTTGTTTTTTCTTTTGGTGGTGGTGGTGGTGTTTTGTGTTTTGTGTTTTGTGCTGATTTGTTGATTTGTTGATTTGTATGCAGCTGCGCTGTGTGCGCTTCAAGCGTTGAAACAAGAACAACAACAACAACAAGAACAACAACAACAACAAGAACAACAACAACAACAAGAACAACAACAACAACAAGAACAACAACAAGAACAAGAACAACAACTGTAGATGGAATTACATCGACATGGATACATCGAAATAGATGGAAACCGAAGGTAGACTGTACAGAACCCGGACTGGTATGGTATTGGTATTGGTATTGGTATTGGTATGTAAACACGAACAGTCTTGTATGTATGTATGTATATATATACATACATATACTTATTATGCTATCTTTTATTCTTCATTCTTTATTCTTTATTCTTTGTTCTTTCTTTCTTTCTTTATGTTTTCTTTATGTTTTTTTAAAAAAATGTTTTTGATGGTCTTTTCTTTGGTGTTTGTCTGTTTGACTTTTGTTTCTCTCTCCGTTTGTTGGTTTGAGTTTGTTTCTCTGTTTGTTGGTTTGAGTTTGGTTCTCTCTCTGTTTGTTGGTTTGACTTTGTTTCTCTCTCTGTTTGTTGGTTTGAGTTTGTTTCTCTCTCCGTTTGTTGGTTTGACTTTGTTTCTCTCTCTGTTTGTTGGTTCTCCATTCAACATTGTTTCTCTTCTCTGTCCATTCTCCTCCGTCTCTTTCTCGGTACCTTCTTTCTCAGTATCTTCTGTCTCTGTCACACTTCAGGGGACACCTCGGATGACTCGGAGAATTCAATAAACATGTATGGATGTATGGATGTATGGATGTGCGAAGATGCAAAAAAAAAATCAAACCTCAACCCCATCTGCGTACATCATGCTGACTTATCATTTTTTATGCCTCCGAAAACCCAAGCTCGATCTAAATCCATCACACATTGTAAATCAATGTCAAAAGAACTGTGGGTTCCGAAGGTTCTATGTAAGTTTAAATGAACTTCTATGTGGTAACACTTCAATGAATCAATCACCACCCTGTAAATTTTAGGACATTTTGGATGACTCGGGGGGTTGACTGTGTATATAGGTATGTATGTATGGATGGATGGATGTACGAAGATGCAAAAAATTAAACTCAACCCATCTACATCATTTCATGCCTCCGAAAACTCGAGCTCAATCAGTCTAGAGCAAGTGACAGCACCATTTGCGAGCATGCATACATAATCACATTGTAAATCATTGTCAAATGAACTGTGGGTTCCGAAAGTTCTAAAGGTAAACTAATGGAACATCACCATGCACACACACACTCTTCTCTCCGAGTCACTTTCTTTATCTCTTCTGATCAAAACTCAAACTTGAATCAGTTTCGAGAAAATTTTCATTTCATTTTCATTTCCAGTTCCCCGTTGTCCCTTGTCCCTCTTCCTCCGTGATCTCCAGATTCCCAATTCATTGCCCTGGCCCACAACAATGGTGTGCATGATGTTCAGGTAGGGTTCCGCAGAAGATTCTGGAGGGCCACATCTGCAAAACCTGGATATTCGGCTAAGGTCTGAGAGCAGATCCCAGCAGATCCCAGTGCTGAAAGCACTGAAAGCAATATGCTCTGAGTGCTTTCACTGCTGGGAAGTGCTCCCAACTGCTTTCGGACCCTTAGCCGAAAATACAGGTTTTGCAGATGCATTTATGGTTCAGTTTGGGCTTCTTCTTCTTCTTCTTCTTCTTTGTGTTAAAAGCTTAGTTGATTCCATTCCAACACAGCAAATGTAGATTTTCAAATGCCGACTAGGTCTATGTAGGTCGAAGTAGGTACATATGTATTATACATTCCTGGATACGTTAATGATTAATGTGCATTACATGGTTTTCTTTGACAATGAGATAGATACATAAATACAGCAATGGGTAGGGTACCGACAACAGCAGCCTCCTCAAGTTATTCATACCAATGCCTTCACAACTCCTTCTGTCATTGTGGTCAGACATCTTGGTGGCAAAAGTCAGTACACTCAAAACTCAGCACAAACCAACCCCCTCTTGATTCCACCTACATTCTGCGAAACAACTTGATCACTGATGAGTTCTACATTCTATCTATCTAGATAAACATGGACAAGCCACTATATGACAGAGTTGTACTATATAGTCCAAAGGCATATTTTGCCATCTTGAATAGGATTCTCCTGGTCGAGAGCTCAGGGGATTATTACAATTGTGATTGTGATTGTAGAATCGGAAAACTTGTGGTGAGTAATACATATTATCAACGTATTTTTTTCGTCGCTCACTAGAAATCCATCCAAAAAAAACACTTCACTTTTCTTTCTTTTTTTTTGGGCGCGCGCAGATAAAGGTTTTGAAGAGGGGAATTGTGAGTGTTACATGTATTCAATGGATGGGGATTTTTGATTGAGGGTGGGTCACAGGTTTTGAGGAGAGGACACCCTGGATTGAAGAGAGGACGTCCTGTGTGGAGGCGAGGATGAATGTTTTCTCCTTGAGGTTGTCAGTAATGACAAGAACTATCTTGCTTCTGTTCTGTTCCTGCTGTTGCCATTACGCGGTCTCAAATACGATGACTTCTTCACGTTATCAAAGTAAGTCTGGATATGAGTTCGGATGTGAGATTAAGTGCATCACGCAGAAGGAAAAGCGAACGTACGGATTTACAAGCCCGTTATTTACGCTAACTCATTTCCGAAATTCACTTTCTAGACGATTGTCAATGTCTTACTATGGATATCATTGCTACTGTGCGTATACTCCGTTTTTTGTGTTCCTTCACCTCCTAAGCTGGACGACCCACGCCCACGGCTTCTTCATTCCGATGCACATCTAAAAGGTTTGTGTTTGTGTCTGCGCTGCGAAGGTTGTCTATGCATTGACAATAAATCATCGGATTCATAAGGCATAGAAATCAGTTTTTGTTGTATTATCATAAGAAACGAAATAAACGTACCACCTCTCATTGCTCGCAGGCCAAAATTTTGCCATCTGACGTCGAACTGTTCGCAGTACCCAAACCCACCATGATACGCTGTTCAAATGAAGCAAGATTGGCGGGATCAGCAGGAACTATTCGTTCGATAGTGCGCGTCTCGACAGCAATGACACCCATGGGGATACCACCAAGCCGAGCCCGCCCAACGACAACTGTCTGCGCCCACCCGCTGAGTGTTTCTTGGAACGATCCTTTGTCAAAGAATCCACTCATCCATTCCGAAGTCGCCTCGTCAGTCTTGCCTGCGATGAACCACCTCGGATCATAATTCCAAAAGTGTTGTTGCCTGGTGCTCTGTCTACTTCGGCGAGTTGATCATGTTCATCGAGTACCAACTCCTTCGACTCAAGTAAGACTCTGGGCTTTACAAGGGTCGGGTTTGTAGCGCGGGTGTTGTCCCATAGGTTCTGCAACGCCTTCGAGAACAGATCTGGGAAATCGTAGACATATGTGGTACCGATGAGGTGCGCCTGGTACCGCTTGGGCTGCAGCGATTCCTTCGTGGAATAAGCTTGGTGAACTGGTTGGAGATGAAGGGGACCTTTCTCCCCAATCGACTTTAGAATTGTGGTTCCTTTGTCAGTGGTAATTTCTTGATACCCGTGATAATTGACAATGAAGCCGGAAACATTTTCATTCACGCAACAGATGGGTGTCACATTCCCCTCGTCATCCTCTAATGCGATTCGGATCTCGGAGCCAGTGACATGTAAACGCCACAAAGCTTGCCGTGTCGTTCAATGAAGCCTGAGATAGCAGCGAGAACATCTTCGTAGGTAACAGCAAGGTTGTAGATGAAGTTCAGGAAGATATGATTACAATCGGTGTTTCTTTGTTCAGCCGTGACCAACTCGAGGGCATCCAAGACGGTCGTGACTAAACGATCGGTCTCAGAGATGAGGTACTCTGCAGTACTCATACTTCCCCTCAGCCTACCAGGCCGAACTAGAGCACGAACAAAGAATCTGTTGTCTAGGTTGGTTTTCGTGAGCAACGGCGTGGTAAATGTGAATCTGCTTGCTCTCAACAGAAACAGGCTGAGGTTTGTAGCTGGATAGACGACTAAGTTCAAGCTGGAATGCCAGGGCCGGTTCGATGTTATGGATAGACTGTTCTTCAGTCCAAACCCGATCGGCTTCTCGAAGAGTGAGGTACACGGGATACTGATTGGGACGGCAAAGCATGATGGAAACACGGCCCACGCCGTGCTCGCGAAGAGTTGAGGATTGCTCGTTGACAAAAGCAGTAAGCTTCTCAAACCATGCATCTTCAGGGATATCATCTTCTTCTCTAAAAAGCCGCAACGCGACATTGAGGACGTTGGGAGGGGACTGAGGATTTCCATATTTCGTGCATCAAAAAGAGGCAATGCGGAGGCAACTTTGCTGAAGCCTTTCGCCAATGCAAGGAAGTTCGGGAATGATGGGATGGCACCAACACGAATTGGTTGGGATTGGTGTCGGGTGATGAGAGAAGTCAAATCACTGACAGACGCCGACCTTTAACTTTCACTGAAAGTTAGTCAGTAGGAGCTCAACCAAGAGACAATGAATGACTTACCCCGATAAAGATATACGAGGCGTTGAAGGAGGAGAGTGAGACTGGCCAAGATTGAAGCGCCAGGTAATGATACTTGGAGAGTCACCGTCATCGAGCTCATCTCCTTCCTCGTAGTCAATGGAGAGTCAAGTGTAAGCCTTAAAAGCACGACGAATGTAGACCTCGAAAGCGGCTTTCGTTGTCTTTTAGTATAATTACATCAAGATGATTTAAACCACTCA
Organism: Lentinula novae-zelandiae; assembly: GCA_027921425.1. NCBI lineage: Eukaryota > Fungi > Basidiomycota > Agaricomycetes > Agaricales > Omphalotaceae > Lentinula > Lentinula novae-zelandiae. The sequence goes on along the minus strand of MU823555.1, from coordinate 10,059 downwards.
CCAAGAGGGACCATATGGTCTTCATGCTCGAAGAAGGCAGAAAGTACATCGAACACAGTGTAACGAGAATCACTGAGTTCTCGTAACACTTCCGCAGACGGGGGTATGAACAGTGTTCGCCTGCTCGCCGTAATACTGACTAGTAACCGAACTCACTCAACACGGTTTCCATTTGACCAAGTCATTCTTCGTACGAAGGCATTTGGCCCATGATAAGCACCTCCCGAGGTTTGAGGGATACGGAAGTTGACGATCTGAAAATCATACAAAAGTTCAACAAGAAGTTGGACAGAGAAAAACATGGCACCTACTTGGCTTCCAAGGAAGCGAGATCCTGTAATACCTTGTATAAAGGACTTTCCGCATTCGAAACGCTTATACATTTAGTCCTGATGTGATTGAGTATCGTCAGCACCAGCTTCGCTTTGCTCGGAACTTTGATGTGACTCAGGACAAGGCTGATGACTTTGTCTAGATCATCTTCGTTTTGTTCACGGAGCGTAAGAATTCGTGCTTCAATACTTCCGCCGAACATTCTTTCTGTAGCCTCGTATTTCTCGAGCAAGTTAGACCAAAGTTTGATTTCATGGCCCTTCAAGCCACCAGTAAATCTATCCAAGACATCGTAGATCGCACCCAATTGTGTGCGGAACATAGGTCGATCTTGTGGTAAGACGCTGCTCTCGACGAAATTCTCGAGCACCTTTTTAATTCGAGCAGCGGGGAATTCGCCTTTAGCTTTGGCAGTTTCAAGAGCAGCGTGGATGCTATCATCAAGCTTGGCGGGAATACGGCCGGAAAGTGAAGAAAGGATACATGCAACTTTTTACGTCCTTCAATCCTCCGCCTTCACCTCCAAATCTGCTCCTCGTTACCTTTGCTTTCCGAGCTGAAGGTGGGTTGAAGCGCATTGAAAAGGTTTGTGTTCATGTCTGCTAAGGTTGCATATGCGCTTCTAATAAACCATCTGATTCATGAAGCAAAGGAATCGATTTCATTATAACATATGTATAAGAACTGAAATGAACATACCGATTTCTTCCGTACTCGCGGGACAGAAATTTGCTATCGACGTTGTATCATTCCAAGTACTCAAACCCATAGGTATTTCTTCCTTACTCGTGGGACAGAAGTTCGCTATCGACGTTGAATCATTCCAAGTTTCCGAACCCATGGGTCTTTCATTCCAAAGCACATCTGAAGCGTTTGTGTTCGGCATCTGCGAGGGTTGCCTATCCGCTCACAATGAATCATCTTATCCATAAAGCAAAGAAATCGGTTTCACTATGTCATATTGGAAAACGAAATGAACGTACCACTTCTCATTGCTCGCAGGACAAAAGTTCGCCATCTACGTTGAACAGTTCGTAGTACCCAAACCCACGGCACTTTTTTTTCCTGGTCACACAACTTTTTACGTCGTTCGATCCTCCGTCTTCACCTCCACTCCGCTCCTCTTTACCGTTGCCTCCCAAGCTGAATATAACTTCGAAAATAATTCAACGATGGCGTAGGCGCAAGAAAGCTTGTACCCGGGTCCCGCTAAACGTTGAATGGACCCGAAGGACCGTTGAGTATGGCCTTGTGAGGAAGATGGATTGGGAAGGGACTCCGAAAGCATTCAAATTCCGCTTTCACGGAGAGAGGAATTGTGATAGTCTGTCTTGAACTTGTAGTCCGAGTGGGTGCTACGATAGGCATTCAGTTTGCTTTCATGAATACATAAACAAGGGTAGAGAATAATACAAACCTTGGTATTTACACCCCGTACACCTACTTGCAAACCCTCGTGTGCAGCCTGAGCATCAAAAGCTGATGAAATTGAGGTCTAAGCAAATGGTGGAGACCGATAAGTCAGAAAGTGTGGTTCGGAGACAGCACTGTTGAGCGAGTTTGTAGCCGTTGTTAACGACTTGGACAGTCATGCTGGACGAAAGATTTCGGAAAACACGAAGTAAACCATGACGAATGCGAGGAAGAGGTGTGTCCGATCGGAGGGATGCCAGCAGAGAGCTATCATAATGTATCTTCAGTATGGATTCACAAAGGAGAAAGAGAGTTCATACTCACGTTCAACATTACTTGAGGTGCTATCATCACATTATGTAGAGTGTACAAAGGAAACCAGCGTGAATCCGAGGACACGTTCCTGTAGTGCCTTCCAGCTTAACGCCACGAGGGAAGCACTTCGCTGATGATATATTCCATATATAGATCCTCAAAACAGACTTCATGCAGAGAGCGTTGAATGCAGAGTGGTTACTCCGACTAGAGCACAAGTGTTTTGGCTGTCGTGGATGTAGCCAATCTGTCTGGTCCGGGCCGGGCAATTGTTGGGTCGCTCCTTGCTCTTACCACGCACCATGCCAATATGCGATGGGATATTCTTCCTGAGGTTATACTGGTTGGTAATACTTCCAAGTGCGTTTTTCATCTTCCTCTCTCTGAGTTATTTGAATTTGTTTGATATGCGGTCCACGGTTCTGTCTAGTCAGGTCGTAATCGATTATCAAGCATGATTTGTTACATATAATTGTAGACCATCGATGTTTACCAGGGCGAGCTTCTGTCTTCTTACAACTTCCATCTGGGGTTTCACGGGTAGAAGTCGGTCTTGTGTGAACTCCTCGAAAAAAACCCACCAAGTATCACAGAATGTCGCCTCAAATCATGGATACAACGCCTCTACCAAAATTGCAAATCTTTCTGACTTTGTTGATTCAGTTGTCTGAACCGATAACAGCGATGGTTATTTATCCGTTCATCACCAAAGCTGTTCGGCGCACTGGTATCACTGAAGGGAACGAGAAGAAAACTGGATATTATGCTGGCGTACTTGTGAGTAGCTCTGTTACTCCTGATGAATTGTGATACTGACACGAAACGAAATCCAGGAAAGTACATTTTTCCTGGCCGAAAGCTTCTCAGTGTACCCCATAGGACGCCTCTCCGATTTCTACGGGCGGAAACCCATACTTCTGATTGGTCCTCTAGGACTAGCATTAGCAATGCTTAGTTTTGGGTTCTCACAATCGTTTTGGTGGATGGTCCTTTCGAGAGCAGCAATGGGTGTCTTCAATGGAAACATCGGTACGTGGTTTTTTATTCTCATATATCATTCTCATTCAAACGGTCCGGGCCAGGTGTTTCGAAGACATTAATGGCGGAGGTGACATTCAGCCATTTCTATGTGTTTCTCGAAGCTTGAGCTGTTCTTTCCTCAGAGCACGGATGATACAAATAGAGCTGATGCATTCACATTAATGCCGATTGTATGGACTGTGGGTACTACTATAGGGTGAGAATGTGTTTTATCCTCATTGTTTATGAGGTTCGCTCAAGGAATCAATACGCGTATCTGTAGGCCTACTCTTGGCGGCGTCCTCGCAGACCCAGCTGCACGATGGCCTCATGTCTTCGGCAAACTTCGCTTTTTCATCCAATATCCCTGGTTTCTGTCTTGTTTCGCTGCTGGAATCCTCGCCTTTGTCGCCTTTGTGTTATCTTGTTGGGGGCTCAAAGAGGTAAGAAGAAGAAGAAGAAGAAGGAGTTCATTGTTCATTGTCCGATATGATTTCTAATCCTAAATTCATCGCAGACTCTACCAAGCAAAGTGAAGCGGCAAAGTGTTGTCGAATCTTCGCCACTCCTCAATGAAACATCACCATCTTATGGGACCGTTGACATTGCATCAGACTCGCCTCTATCCAACTCCGACGTCCCTCCCACCACTCGAGCCTTACTTGGGGATTCAAAATTAAGGATTACTCTTTTAAGCATGGCTTTCCTCGCTTTCACCGATATGTCATATGAAGTTCTCATCCCTCTGATATACACTACTTCAATACCTGTCGGTGGCTTAGGCCTCTCACCGTATCAAGTTGGTTTGATTTTGGGTACATTTGGGCTCGCAAACGGTGTCTGGAATTGGGCGGTTCTCACAAAAATACTGAAAAAGTTGGGGTCGAGAAAGACTCTTGTTGTGTTTTATTCCCTCTTCTTGGTTCATTTCGTCCTTTTGTGGATTCTTCGTGACACTGCCGCGCATGCTGGAGGAGTTACACCTCTGGTTTGGGCACTACTCATCTTCCAGCTCTTCGTCTCGACTGCGATTGTCGCAGCATTCAGTGAGTTGATTCACGAATCATTGAGTTTCGTTGGTTCCTGAACATCCATTTCGCAGATGCAATACATTTGCTGATCGTAACGAACGCCCCGCCGAATGCTTTAGGCTCAGTCAACGGGTTAGCTCAGATGGTTTCTTCGGGCACTCGAGGGCTTGCACCAATCTTTGCTTCGTCATTGTTCTCGTTCTCTCTGGAGTCTCGCATTGCTGGTGGACATCTGGTAGAGATTGTGCTGATGGGGATCACTGTTATTGGTATATATTGCATTTCGCGACTACCTAACTGAACAGCATGGACAAAGAGCTTTGCGCCACAGCGAAGAAGTACACCATATCGTATCGATTTGCATATCTTTGTATACATTTGGCCGTCGAGGGGCGCAGCTTCTTTCATTTTTTGTTGGCGACATTCCATCATCGACATCCTAGGACTATGATATACGAAATCGAGACCAGAGCGTTAGCAGTTAGCACTTTCTTTCGTATCTTTGTGCGCAGCAGACCAAGAAATTGTGTGATGTCATGACCATTTACCGAGGCTTTCTCCACATTTTGGAGAACTGACGTACAGTGACGCTCATCAACGATTTCGCAGCCTTAAAAACCCTCTCTTATTAGGATCAAATCATCTAAATACGCACTTATGCCTTTATTTTCAACTCGCCGCCACCATCCTCATCCTGCAAGTTATTCCAATACCTCCCGTCGACGAGAGCGATACTACCACCGCCGTGATCCTGACCATGTTGCTGGAGGCTATAGTAAGTAAACTATATTCTCAATTTGATATAATCCTGACTGTTGTATCGCGTCTTGTAGGAGCTGCTCTTGCAAACCCAAATACTACCAGTGCAGGTCGTAGACATGCCAAACATGAACTTCGGGCAATGGTCAGTCAAACTACCTTGTAATTCAATGTACTATTCTTACTTTCTATCTATTTACTCCAGGGTCGAAGTACCCATGTCCCATTCATGACCAAGGTGAAACGCACATTGGGTATTCGAAGTACTCCCCGTCGCAAACGTGAACAGGAGAAGCATTATGAACGAGGACATAGGCTTCGAAGGCGGTACTAATTCGATGGATCCGCTACGCAGTTGACCCAATCTGTATCGCTATACCAGTCTGTATTTTACTAAGTAGTCTGTCGTTATGTTTTCAGTATCATCTAAGGAGAACAAAATGTGTTCGTTATATTCAAGTGCGATCCCGGTGCGGTCCTGCAGTTACAGTGCCAAATGTGATATTGGGCGCTTATTCTCACTTTTTATTTCCTCCCACTCGGTTCGGCCTTCCGATAATGGGACTCTTATCAGCTTCCCGGTATTCTCTAGCTGTATCGTGACTTGCCTCGTTCCAAGAATCGAGCTAGCTTTTTTCCCTCGTCTCCTTCATCCTCGACATTCAATTTTTTCTTACAATCAAACAATATGCAATTGCCTACCCTTGATTCAATCCTCCCTCTCGAACCTGGAATCCTCTCGGTGGTATTGTTGTTATCATGCATAGCCGTATTTGCGTATAGATGGAAGCCTACGAGTCATCTTTCCGCACAATCAAGCGTGCGTGTTACCTCAATCTCTGAGAAGAACAAATTGAAGGAACGGGAATGGGGTGGTAAGTTTGCTGTTTCTGTACCCGCGTCTCCCTGACGAAGTGCTTCCCGTAGAATGGCCTCCGGTAACCTTCTCCTATCCACCCGTCACACCAACCTCGAATCCTGTAAATCTGAAGCCAATCCCGTATCGGCCTTTCCGATGGGGAGCTTACCAGTACACATCCTTCTAATTTCTGTGCCCCGCTCGATACTTATGTATAATATCAGTGTCACGATGGGTATTCGCGATATGCCTTGGGACGAATGGATTGAGGTGAGCTTCACCTCTACTGAACAACATTCTATATGGTTTAATGATCTTTGGACAGACCGACTACCAGATGCAATCATACTATTATATCAAGAAGCACCGTATCGCTACACGAGGTACAAGTGTGGTCCAAATCTTACCCGATAGACCTGGGGTTGTGAAATCCGCCAGTCAGGGTGGTGCGTTAATTCGAAAATTTTTGATTCCAGTTTTCAATAATATCTAATCCTCCACAGCAATCGAACTGGTCCATGAACTCGCCGATTATCTTAGCAAACGATACCCGGATGCTTTTACCGTGTCGCGCAACGCGTCGGGCGATATATCCAGTGTTGCAATCATTCCGGTGAACGCTAAACTCGACATCCCTCCTGCACTGGTGACACAAGGATCTCTTGAGTTACGACAAGTGAGTATCGAGGAAGCTGAACATGCAATGAAAGTATCAGCATTGCTGTAAGTATCCACTCGTACGGATGTTCCTTTCTCTTCATGTAATATTGTCTTTTTCCAGCGTCCAAGATGATTTAGCCCTGATGGTCGAAGGTGAGTAATTTTCTCTGGAGATCATGGTATATGTTAAACTCTAGGACTACAGGCACTGATGGTCGATACTACTTTCAAGGGGGTGCTATCTGCGTACCTGGTGAGTGGAATATCTTCTTTCACCTGATAATTGTCCTACTAACGTTCTTCGACTCAGGATTCTGGAGGATGCGAGATAAAATTGGTCTACCACTTGAAGATATCCATATCCAGGGACACGTCCCTCAGTGTACGGTCTATCTTCTGTTGTTTATTTTATACAATCTGAACACTGCTACCTGTGAAAAGATGAAACAAGACTACACAACAGTATGGACCGATATTTCAAGCGCATGCCTGTAGAAAAACCTATCATCCGCAACAATTATTTCTTCCAAGTCATCCCTCCGGAGGATATCCGCCGTCCTCTCAACGCAACCGCCCAATCCTCTGCCAAGCCCATCATCGAAAACGATAGCACCGTAGACCCAGAAGAACTCGCTTGGTCCACGACTACCAACGGCTCCGAAGAAACTTTCAACCACGGACACCCAATCAACCCCGACGTGCGTCCAACCGTCGCTGCCGAGAACCTTCGTTTGCGAACTGAACGCCAAACACTCCGGAGGCTTCCGCTTTCCGGCGCAATCGTCTTCGGGATTCGAACGTATCTGTTCCCGGTGGAGGAACTCGCGAAGGAGCCAGGCATTCCGGCGCGGATGGCAAGTGCTATGAGGAGCTGGCCGGAGGATGTGAGGAAGTATAAGGGTAATGGATTGTATGAGAAGGTAATGCTGGAGTATCTGGATAAAGCTGCAGAGGAACAGCTTAAGGTTGGAGGTGAGGAGCTGATGAAGGACACCGGAAAGGGGTATCCATTTTAGCTGGATGTATCATCTCACCTACAAAAATCATCTACCCTATCATCTATCATCGCGGTTGTGAGACAACTCACACCGATGAAGTCTATCTCATGATGTCGAATTGGTGTTGGAGTTTGAAACGCAGACATTGTCAATGTTGACATGCATAAGCTAAAGCTAGAGAATATGTCAGTAACTTGTCAAAGAGATAGTCTTACTTAGTTTGCTTCCACAGTAACAGAATCAATGTTATTGAGATGTGTACTTTTGATAGTAGAGCAAGGGGAGTCCCAAAAGGAGCTCCCTGCAGAGGGACAGCTCTCCTTTGAGCTGCCACCAACCTTTGTTGGCCTGAAACTCTTTGATCCTCCATGCTGACAAGGCTTGAGATTGCATCAACATTGACCCTTGATATGGTATGACTGATGGATTACTTAGTCTTTGAGGAATTTGGATAGGGTTTGGGACTAGGTGAGCTGTCAGATTGGCTCCCAAGATCCATGAAGAATGTTGAGCAATCACTGTTTGAATGTTGCCAATACAATGCTACTGTTAAGATCATGTATACCATAAAGCTGTGCCAAGGGCTGTTTGGTATCTAAGTGCAGAGGGTTGAATGGGACAGTAGTGAAGTTATCAACAACACTGCCATTACGCCACTAGTTCCCGGAGTAGGAGAGTAGAGGAGAGGGACAAGAGAGACGCAAGGAGCAGCCAAGCCAGTAATGGCAATATTGCCAATGACAAGGAGCAGACCAAAAAACTATAAGTCCTATGAGTAGGGCTCCTAATGAGAAGTGGGGAGCCCAGGATGTAGTCCTGTAAGACCTGGGTCAGAATTGGTCTTAGGGGTAGAGGTGGTATGAGTAGTTTACATTGTAGCATTGACACACCTAAATTTTGGCTAGACATCTATGCAGTGAATCGTGACACTTTCACGTGTAGATTTGTATCAAGAGGACTGTAATTGAGACCCAGATTGACAGTCAAAGTCAATACTGAATCAGTTTAATAGTTGAAGGGACCCTATACCCATACTACATCTGCAAAACATGTATACTCGCCAGGGCAAGGATACTGGCTGGAGAGCGCTCTCCAGCGACGAAAGCACCCAAAGCAAAAATCAAAGCCTGCTCTGGGTGCTTTCGCTGCTGGGAAGTGCTCTGAACTGCTCTGAACTGCTTTCGGCTATTTAGCCGAACATACAGGTTTTGCAGATGTACCACAAGTTGGTTAGTTTACCCATCCCTGATTCTAGCTTCGAATAAAAGTCTACCTGTCTGTCAAGCAGGATTATACCAGATTCGGACCACATCCGAAGGATGACCATTCACGTATGACATACCCAGGGTATTCTTATTGGACCTTACACTGGCAGGAGTTTGGAAGAACTTACTCAAGTGACCATGAGCTGAGGATTGACTCAAAATGACTTTCTAGAACTCAAGAATTGTCAAATACACATTCTAGAACAAGATCATGTATTAATCTAAAAGACTATAATTTAGTCTAATAGACCAATCAGGTTGCATAGTTGAGGAAAATGACTAGAAAGATGATCGACGTACTGCGAGGCTCCAAAGACATATCAAATGAATGTCAAAGAGTCCTGACGTAGAAAATATTGAAGAATACAATTAAATGAATACTATGCACAACTCCCTTGATAGAGTATAGACACAATGGGTGTCTATTGAAAGAGAGAAGTAATTAGTTTAATCCAGATGAATCAGATTGATAGGATTAGAAATGAGGAGAGCTGATTTGCCTCCGGACGGGGTGACAAACAATCAAAGGACGTGTTGAGCATCAAGGACAGATGAACACCATTCGGGTCATTCTCTAAACAACTAAGATTAAATGAATAATGGAGTACCTACCTATGTTTGGAGGTATACTAGAATATTGGAACCAATATGGACCAAAGGAGAACGAATAGATTCCAATTAAATGATGTCTGGCCTATTGTAGAAGTTTCCTTGTGGTTCTGAACATTTATTAATTGTACTGTGCAATTCTATATCCTGTATGTATAAATAGTGATCAGATGTATCTGGAATACAAGTGATTTTGGGACGACGTTGCAGTGCTAATCCGTAAAAAGGAAAGACACACTCCCGCCAGACTGAAACCTCTTCGCTAGCAGCCATTCAGGCCCGGCACTTGCTAGTATAGGAATGTCGTGTTCTGCTCCTTGTAACTGCAAGAAGTTATATCCAGTTGTTGGGTATTCTTCGAACTTAGGATCAGCTGTTGGTCTTAAGGGCAAATCACGCTGTGTGGTTGTGCCAGCACATAGTTCTAGCCCTCCATAGGGGTCTATGTGTTTTGGTTTTAATTTACTTTGATTCAAACCCCCAATTCTTGATATACCCATATCAATACTACCAAAGCACAAATTGTGCTGAAGCTACCTTGATCAAAAGAATATATTGAATCCTTAGAACAATTCAAATTGATTGATTGAATGTTAAGATCATGTACACTGTGTAACCGTGCCAGAGGCTACAAGGTGTCTAAGTGCGGAGGGTCGAATGGGACAGTAGTGAAGTTATTAACAACACCGCTGTTACGCTGTTAGTCCCTGGAGATCGAGAACAGAGAAGGTGAGAACCAGGAGCAGCCAGGTCGAAGCGGCGGTAACGCCGACAACGGGGAGCGAACCAAAGGACTT
>MU823554.1:0-39083 GCA_027921425.1 Lentinula novae-zelandiae | reverse complement strand
TCATCTCACTGTCCTAAGTATTGGCTACTCAATCCAACCACTTTATTGCAATGCTATCTGAAAAAATGTAGTACTTGCAAGTACAAAAATCTGCTCTGCCCTGTTTTCTACACAAGTTTTTGTACTCTAGAGTTCAATACCATGCAGCACATATCATAACAAATTTTCCAACAATATCCTGATACACTACAATGGTTGAGCCCAGCTGTTCCCTTGTGGGACCCCGTCTTAGACGGAGTCGTGTATCTATCTATCTATCTACTATTGTGAAACAAAGGCAAATCAGGGAATCCAGGCAAGGTCAGTGCCTCGGCATGAGGCCCTTTCCCAGTACTGGCCATAGGGTGAAAAATTTCGTCAATTCTATATTCGCAAATCCCACGAGGTCACAGCCACCGCCATTTTTGGTAATTGCCTGTAAATCCCTTGTCATCGAGTTCAGTCGCGACTGTCCTTCCATTACCTTGTACATTCTTACTTGCTCAGTATATCATCCTTGTGTAATTATTATAGTGTCTTGATAACTGTTTTATGGAGGTGCGCCAGCACCGACACCCCTCAAAACTAGAATTTCGAAGCGAGCACCACATGTGAGACGTACTTGGAACAGAGGGGGCCGAAGGCCCCCTCTGAGCCAGACGAAGGAGGCTCACATGCGAATGCATGTTAACAATTCCTTACAAAGCAAATCGCACACCTTGAAGTAACGTACTGGCAGCGTGTTACTGAATATCACTCATGGGATATGATTTGATATGTGTGTGGGTCCACTGTGAACTATTCCTACGCTTTCCTTGTTCTGGAATATCTAGCATTGACATGCATATGCCACTTTCACTGCTCAAATGAACCTTCATGACATTGACTCAAGCAACCCGGAAGAGCCCGGAAGATGGTTTGATAGTGTGTGTAGGTCCAGGGTGGGTTACTCAGTACAAGCTTTCCTTGTTTAGGAATATCTAGCTTTGACGTGCCTCGAGGCTCCATGCACTCACTAATGCCCAAATGCCCAAATGTAACCTTCATGAGATCTTTCCGGTGACATTCAAGTTTGAAGGGCCACGGCGTGTGTGGGTACCTGTGGGTACAGTGGTGAGCTATTTCCACAAGCTTTCCTTGTTTTGGAATGTTAGAATATTATCACGTTATATTCTGCAGCAATGGCAGTAAGAGGTAGAGTGCCCACAGCACTGTAGTTGATCACAAAGATCAAACAATGAAAGAGTAGAAAGGACTGCTTGTTCAACGACGTGAATACTACAGGTTTATATACAAGTCCAAGGTAGATGATGTCATGTTACAGCTAAACATAGTGAGAGAGAAAGGAAGTACAATACGATGTATCCTACTGGTAGTCCTATAGTAATAGTACACGATGGTGAGATTGATAACACAATAGTGAGACAGCGGTTTGTAATATGAGAACGATGTTCCATAGATGGTATGTGAGTCATTGAATGTTAACACTCCCCCTCAAACCTTTGTCAGTCCCATGGACGCAGCGAAGTGTTTGGCTTTCAGAGATGGAAGTGCCTTTGTAAAAATGTCTGCAGTCATGTTTTCCGTAGGGCAGTAGACAAGGCAGATCTTTCCTTCTTCAATGACATATCAGATCAAGTGGTATCGAATGTCAATGTGTTTGGTCCGGGCATGGAAGCGATCATCTTTAGCAAGAGCGATGGCAGATTGATTGTCAGCATTAAGAATGATTGGTTTTGTGATAGGACCGAAAAGTTCCGATAAGAGGTTCCTAAACCAAATCGCTTCCTTGGCAGCATGAGTCAAAGCAATGTACTCAGCTTCTGTGGTCGATAATGAGATGGTATCCTGTCACTTGGATGACCATGATACTGCTCCTCCGTTGAGCATGAAAATGTATCCTGAGATAGCATGTCTGTCCTCCTGGGACATTCCGTCAGCGTCCATGTATCCTTCAATTTCTGCTTGTGTTCCTCCGAATGTGAGCCATAGATCTCGGGTGTATTTGAGATATGCATAAACACGCTTTACAGCGTTCCAGTGAGTGATTCCGGGGTTTTGCAAAAACTTTGCCAGTATGCCGACTGCGTAAGTGATGTTGGGTCGAGTTGCTACTGATAAGTATTGCAGGGCGCCAACAGCCTCTCTGTAGGGCTTGTCGCGCATGAGTGTGATATCCTCGACGGTAGTTGGCATCTGATTCTTGGTAAGATGTATGTGTGGATCAAATGTGATGGAAAGGGGTTTTATATCTGCAAATCCATATCGAGATAGGATCGCGTCAATATATGCCCTTTGGGATAAGTGAATGGACCATGTATGTAAAGATCAGCGGATCTCAATCCCTAGTAACCAATGGATCTCTCCAGAATCAACAACTTCAATCTGGTCCCTAATCTTCTTCTTTAGAGTGTCCATTACGGCCATGGTCTTGGTAAGCATGGTCATATCATCGACGTGGATGAATATGATGCAAAAAGGGTCAGTTCGATAGAATATGGCATGATCGAAATTTGACCTGGTGAGACCAATTGATGTCATGATCTCTCTGAATCTCATGTACCAACGGCGACCGGCTTGTTTAAGTCCGTAGAGGGCGAGCTTGAGTTTAAGCACCTGTCCTGCTTTAACTTCAATGTCAACACCTGGTGGTGCCTTCATGTAGATTTGCTCATTGTCGTCCAGTTTGCCATATAGATATGCCGATTTGATGTCCATCTGGTGAATGAACATGTTCTGTTCGGCTCCTGTGCTGAGGATGGCTCGAGCTGCTGCTAGCTTTGTGACCGATGCGAACGTTTCATCTGGGAAGTAGTCAACGTCTGGTATCTGGTTAAAACCTCGTACCACTAGTCTGGCTCTGTGGCCTGTGACTTTTCCTTGTTCGTCTCGCTTGGTCCTGAATACCCATTTTGATGTAAGGATGTTGGCATCGTCAGGTGGAATGACAATATCATATGTCCCACGCTGTTGTAATCTTCGGATTTCCTCATTCATGGCTTCCCGCCATTGAGGCCAATCGGGACGTCGCATTGCTTCTGCAACTGATGTGGGGTCAGCGATGATTTCACCTGTTACTTGACCAAGTGATGCTGTAAGATGCCTGAGCTCTCGGTTCGGCTCTCCAAGTCCATTGATGATATCCTGGATCTTCTTGGTCGGTTTCCTGATGCGTTTTCCTGTGATTATGTCTGGGTTGATGGGTTCAGCTATTTCCTCTGGTACAGGTATGATAGGCTGTTCCGACTTGGTGATCGATGTTTCCAGATTTCCTAAATCCTGATCCTCCCCCTCAACGGGTTGGATCTGCCTATCAGAGAATTGAACATTACGTTCAGTTGAAACTGTGTGGCGATCTGGCCAATAGATGAAGTAACCACTGGACTCTGGCCTACCCAACGTCCTTCCTGTGCTTGAGGGTCAAGCTTTCCAGGCTCCTTCTCACGTTTGACATAGACCGTGCTTCCAAAGATATGGAAGTTTGAGATGTCGGGTGTTGTGCCAAATTGTTTCTCCCATGGAGAAATCATACCATTTGCCTTCTTCGGTGTTCTGTTCCATACATACACTGTGTACCCCATCATGAAACCCCAAAGCCATTTGGGTAGTCCCGATGATATCATGAGGCTGTGTACTCCATTGAGTAGCATCCTGTGACTCCGTTCCGCTATGCCGTTGTGTTCCGGAGTGTTGTGTACTGTAAGGCTGCGCTTAGTGCCTAATCGTTCCAGATATGCTGTGAATTCACCACTGAGAAATTCTCCCCCTCGATCAGAGTGGAGTTTCTTGACCGTTATGCCATATTGCATTTGGAGACCGGTTTGGAGTACTACGTATTGGGCGAAAGCCTCATCTTTGCCCTTCATCAGCGGTTCCTCCAACCAACTGGTTGCTTCATCAATGACTGTCAATGCGTAGACATAATGATTTAGCGTTTGGACAGAAGCTGGTCCCCATATGTCCATGTGAAATACTTCACCAAACTTCTCCGCTCTCGGGGATGCCTGAATTTTGGAGATCGGGAATCTTGCAGCTTTCGCAAGCATGCACGTCCGGCATTCGGGTTCTTCCATTTGCTTAGGATCTAGCTTGATCCCGTGAACCTGGTTGGTTTTGAACATATGTTTGACATAAGCATAGTTCTGGTGGCCAGCGATGCAGTGTGCTTCATAAAGCAACACCATTCTGGTTACCTTCCCAGCGTAGGCATATTCCGCACTTGGAATTTGGTATAGACCATTTGTCTTGGGGACGATTCCAATCGTCTCCCCCTGTCTATTGATGATCTTTAGAGTTCCGTCTCTGATCACCATCACGTATCCTGCGTCATCAAGTTTCCCCAATGATACAAGTGTGTTTGGTGTGTTGGGGCATAGGAGGGTGTTCTGGAGTGTGAGAGATTTCGAAATTCCATTCTCGTTGATTGGAAGATTGATCTGGAGATTTCCGGCAATGTTGGATGTGAAAGTCTCGGCATTAGCTGCCTGGATGATTCAAGTAGGGACACTTCGCGTATTGCGAAGTTTGTCCTGAAGTGGAGTCATGTGGGATGAGCATCCTGAGTCGAACAGAATTGCTCCACTGCTGTGAGATGCTACAAAAGCTGTCTCATAATTGTTAGTGATTTCAGAAAAATTAAATATTTCCTGTGACGTAGTGGGGGTAACTTCCACGGCTGCCCATGATGACTCGGGTACTTCCTCAATGGTGGCTGAGGATCCCACTTCTTTATTCTTCAATCTCCAACTATTGCTGTTGCTCCCAGACGGCTGATTTTTCTCTTTCTTCTGAGAACTCTCTTGGGCCTCATTGGCCTGTTGTCACTTTGGCGAACTGCATTTATTAGCAAAATGCCCCTTTCCACCACAATTGTAGCATGTGGAATTGTTAGAGTTCGGTCGACTCTGACCTCCTCCTCTATTACTATTACCTCTGCCCCTGGACTGGCCTCTGGAGTTTCCCCGATTTTGGTTAAATCCACCCCTGCCGCGGTTGAAATTTCCGCCGGCGTAGTTTGCAGATTCCTTCTTTCCAGACTGTCCTCGGATATGGCCTGATGCTTCTGCACGTATCGTCGAAACTAGCTCCCTTGTGGTCAGCGGAACTGAAGTCCTTGCTGCAACCACTACCAATGCGTTGATTGTTGGTTTGAATATGTTTGGGATGGAAGCAATGATCGTGTTATTGAACATTTCTTCCGGAATGGTGATTTTCCGTGCCTCCAAACTGTCCCTGATTTCCAACAATTTATCCAAATGCTCATTAACCTTTGCAGGTTCATGGCAGCGCATGGAATGAAGCTGTTGTTGTAAGTGCGCTTCAGTGAGGGCACTTTTCGAATCAAAATCACTCAGCAAGTTTTTCCATAGATCAAACACATTTTCGTAATTCTTGTACCACCTATAAATCTGATCTGATAGGCGGCCCACAATGGCATTCAATAAATTTCCATCATCATCTTTCTTCGCTTCCCATGCTTCAGTGTCACCATTCAGATTAGATGTGAGGTGATCTGAAAATCCAATTGATCGGGTGGCTAGCTCCACTCGATTTTTCCACGTGTCCCAGTTTGATCCATCACTTTTAAGTGTGGATACCTTGTCAAAGGCTTTGAATACTTTAGACATATTGTTGTCGTCGTCATCACTTTCTGGATCTGATACTTCTGCTCCTGGATCTGGGTCTTCCGGATCTGGTGGAGGTGGTGAAGATCTTGGTAGTGATGATATCGGTAATGAGGGTCGGTCTAGTACTGGGCTAGGTGGTGGGAGTATAGGATATTCTGGTTCTGGAGCTGGTGCTGCTTCTGGTGTACCTTGTGGTTTCTGGGATGATGATGATGTGATTGGCTCTGGGGGTGCTCCTCGTCCAAGTATGAGGTCTTCTTGCTTTCTGTCGATAAGTCTACCAAAGCTGGGGATATAACCAGTTGTTATTTTGTCGTATCTGTTCGGACAAGGTTGATCTTCGCAAGCTCTGTATTTGTTTTTGTCAGGATCGTGATACTGATCTTTGACGTCGTCTTTGTCGAAAATATGCTCTCTATGAGCACAAGCTGCAGTTGGCTTGGTTGGGCGGTTATCAGCTTTGCGAGGAGGGTTAGTCCTTAGACATAAATCAATGTGTGCACTGTATTTCTTGTTTATTTAGGTTAGGGCGAGGCCCATAACCTGTTAGAATATTATCACGTTATATTCTGCAGCAATGGCAGTAAGAGGTAGAGTGCACACAGCACTGTAGTTGATCACACAGATCAGACGATTAGAGAGTAGAAAGGACTGCTTGTTCAATGAGGTGAATACTACAGGTTTATATACAAGTCCAAGGTAGATGATGTCATGTTACAGCTAAACATAGCGAGAGAGAAAGGAAGTACAATACGATGTATCCTACTGGTAGTCCTATAGTAATAGTACACGATGGTGAGATTGATAACACAATAGTGAGACAGCAGTTTGTAATATGAGAACGATGTTCCATAGATGGTATGTGAGTCATCGAATGTTAACATGGAATATCTATGTAGCGTTGACATGCCACTTTCACTCTGCTCAAATGAACCTTCATGACATTGATCCAAATTGGCGGCAACCCGGAAGATGGTTTGATAGTGTGTGTAGGTCCAGTGTGTTACTCAATACAAGCTTTCTAGGAATATCTAGCTTCGATGTGCCTCGTGCCCAAATGAAACCTTCATTTTCGGTGACATTCAAATTTGCAACAACCCAGAAGATGATTCGATGGTGTGTGTGGGTATAATGTGAGCTATTCCTACAAGCTTTCCTTGTTTCGGAATACATTTGAGCAAATGGCCTTTTGTTATTTGTGATTTCAATACGTTTCTCGCCCCCAGATCCTTCATGAGTGACATTCCAAATTTGTAGCAACTTGGGAGATTGCATGTGTGGGTCCAGTGTTATTACTACAAGCTTTCCTTGTTAGGCTATTTTTTGTGCTATTGAATATTATGTAATTTTTAAAAAAAATGGAGTACCTTTCAGGTGCCGACATTGGATGTTTGTTGGGAAAAGCAAAATAAAAGCAAATTTACATAAATCTGTTTATATTGAGACAAGAAAAAATAATGACAGAGTCACATAGTCCCACTGGCATGATATCCCCGGTATTCAACTTTTGTCCTAATAAGGAGAATCTCCCACCATAAAAGGAAATTGAATTTGCATGGAATACTGCACCTAAGAACGAGACTTCCATAAACTACAGCCTCGTAACTGACCCAAGAGTGCTGAAAGCACTCCCTACAGTATTGATCAACTGCTGGGAGCTGGACAATGCTGTTAGCTGCTCTCCAGCTTTTAGCCAAAAATC
Source organism: Lentinula novae-zelandiae (assembly GCA_027921425.1). NCBI lineage: Eukaryota > Fungi > Basidiomycota > Agaricomycetes > Agaricales > Omphalotaceae > Lentinula > Lentinula novae-zelandiae. The sequence goes on along the minus strand of MU823554.1, from coordinate 31,775 downwards.
CAGGTTTTACACTGGCAGATGCAAATTTGTAAACTCAGGGATTGGAGATGATTCAATTGCACGTGTAAATCCAGTGTCAGTTATTACTACAAGCTTTCAAATTGCTTGTTTAGGAATATCTGGCTTTAATGTGTCTTGCGCGCCACTTTTTGACTCACCAATTATGCTCAGACAAACTTTCATGAGATCTTGCCACTGATGTTACTGATTGGCAACAACTTGAAAAAATTCTATTGCATGTGTGGGTCCAGTGCTTCAGGTTGAGAACCACTCGTACCAAAAGCAGAAGAAGAGAACAAGACTAGTGCTATCAGTGGGTGTTGTCTTTTGTCGAAGTCTTATTCAGTCTGTCAAAACAGTGTCATTGATTTCTATGACTTTGAGTGTCTTGTGGCGGCATGAGATTGAGCGGGCTTCAAAAATCATCAAGAGTCAAACTGACTCAAATATAGAGGACCTATTTCCCTATAAAAGGTCATTGCTAAATGCATAGAGTATTATCACAGTTCATCCTTCTCAAGCTCGTCATAAAGGTAGCAGCAGTCTCTCCATATTCGCAACCGAGTTTCCATTGATTCTTTTCTAGTCAATATGTTCAATCTAGGCAATGCCGCTACCCATCTACTCGCCGGGGTTCGATACTATATTGTCAAATCATCTGTGAAATGGAACTCCAGCCTTGGCAATCCTTATGCAAACAACCTTGCCCGAAAGAGTTACATCGAGGACCAGATTGTTGCTTTCGCAGAGTCTAGTGGTATCAATCTTCGTGGCGCAGACTCAGTTGACGTTGTGTAAGTCCTCCGACAATCAAAATTACATTTGTTGTGGCTCACATTTTTGTAAAGGAGTACGGAGCATGCAGGAGGCACAAACCCAAATGCACCCAATCACGTTACTGTACACTTCCTCATTGGAGGACACCACTTGACGACCAAGCACATACCTGTCTAAGGCTTACTACCGAGATATAGAAGCACTGTCCGTAACAGGCCATGATTCATAACCGTATACGATTCCGCAACCTTGATTTCTTGATTTCTACTAGCAGTGACCCGTGCGATGCATGATGAGAAGCTCAGTTCCGCTCAGGGCATCGTGTTGCTCCGCCCACTCACTACCTTCGCCCGTGCAGTGTTTGTTTGTATTATAATTATACTTAGTGTGCGATGCACATCGAACAACTCCGCACGTGCATTTATGTTAAGACAAAATTTGTCTAACCAATCGGAATGATTGGACCAAGCAGGGACAAACACATAATTTTTTGTAGTGTTGATGTACCACCTTATTCGATTTAAACAATAGATTACCCGAACAATATTTGGTGGCAATCTGACGATCAGAATGAATGGAACGTCCTCACAGAATTTAGAATTGAGACCAAAACAGGATGATGTTGAGGAACGTGCTGGAAATAAGTAAGAGTTGCATGTTTAGAATTTCCTGCAGAAAACCCCGCCCGAAATATTCATTTTAGACCAAATTTTAGCAATTTCTTGGTCCTAAAACTAACTTCGAGGTAGCGATGGGTCAAATCATACACATTTGGCAAGAACCCACGATTTCGAGCCTGGAGCGCTCGCACAAATAACGGTCTTTCAACCAGCATACACGGACCATGGTGTATACCTACTTAATGGATAGAATACGAACGCGAAGCGAAAGAAAGCGGCAAAAACCTCTGAGTGACAAGCACCATTGCAATGAATACAACAGCTTTATCTAACAACTTCTACGGCGTCGTCGAATCAAAAACGTATCCAACCTGTCTGGATCGTGTGTAAATCATTGTTGTCGTCGCGGGGCGATCTGCGTCTTGATACGTCGAGGGCGTAATTGTGTAGGCTACGTCTAGCCTGAGATGCTTGAAAAGGGGACTGAACACAGTATATGTTTGAAGGAAGGTATAGACTTACGTTCATCGTAATCCTTAGGGTGGTGATGGAAGGGAAGGTGCTCTTTTACTTTCTCTTCTCCGACTTTCATTTCCGTCGTCGCATTGTGAACTTTGTCTTGTACATGGTGGATTGCCGTGTGCACCGTTTGAACACCTTTATGCGCGGCGTCTTTCAACTCGGGAAGGGCACCAGTGGAAGCTAATGCACCAGTAAGTGCAACTGTAACTCCGGTGGCAGCATTTATCATCTCTGTAGTCTGTTCTTCTTTGGTGCGAGCTGGTAGGACAAACCATGTTGATAGCAGTCAAGTTAGTGCTAAAATTACGCAACGTACGATGGCCTGGCTCAGAACCAACAGACTCGCGAATGACTGGTTGGTGATATACGAGGTTGCCATGCCTCGCAGTAAGGCGATCGCTGCGTCTTGATCATGAGCACTCCCAGATTGAAGCAAAAGGGGGGAACACGTACATTGGGGTAGCATCAATGGCGATCATGATCGCAAGGAGAGCAATAGCAGCAAACACAACAGCGGAAATTTGAGGCATGATGAAGGCACAGGTTGAGGTGCGTCGAATACAGCTTCTCTTTATGTGTCCAGCACTGAGAGAGAGGGGGGTTGAGACCAGCTAGACTCGGAATCCATTACAAGAGCAGTACGTTTTATATATGTACAGATGCACTGCATAGATAGTTGGAGTAAAAATAGCTAACTGATAAGCGAAGCTCTCAAAAAGGAGTCCTGACGATGACTCGATACAGGGAATTGCAAGTCTGCATCTTGCTCTTCAATGTAGTATGGAGAGATTCATTATTCGGTGAATGTGTGCTATTTGGTCACCAGAGGGACTGACTAGAGGATAGCGGGGTCAACTTTGTCGCCCCTTAGGCCCGTCGGTGCATTTACTTGCGAGATTTTGTTATCCTCCTGTGTGAAATGGAGGAAAACGAAAGTTTGTGGAGGTGGCAGTCGTACAAGAGTGTGTAGGAAAAGGGGGGAGCTTTGCCATTGACGATAAGGAGTCAGAATTCCAAGACTTGGAAAAGAGCACGCCAAGAAACTCGCAACTTGCCGGTGCCGCTACGTGTTAGGCATAGGCCCACGTGGAATACACCGAGAGGTAACGTGTCGACTGAAAGTCTGAAACTTTTTTCCTCCCTCCTCATTAGTTGCAGAATGGATTTTCTTCATTCTGGGCTTGCTGATGTTCAGCGTCACTTGGCTTTTGTTTCTGTAGATCCTATTAATTGGAAATTCTATGTTCAAGTATTTTCATGGAGCGTGACGATTTTCGAATCGTATTTGTTGTACGTCTACTTGGGTTTTTCAACTTGAGAAATTATTTACCAAACTGCTACAATATAGGCTGCGCCAGTATCCTCTGTACTCTAAAACATCCCCACCTGAGGCGCTTGCACCTCATATCAGCAAAGAGGACTTTGCAAAATCCCAGATATATGGCAAAGACAAAGCTCAGTTTGCGCTTTTTTCAAAGTTATTCAGCCAATGTGTCGACTCTGCAATGCTGCAGTACGGATTTTATGCTTGGTGCTGGGGAGCTGCTGGGACCATCTTGGGAAAACTCGGTTACGGAACGGACTATGAAGTGAGCGACATTGCCGTCCAATCTTGGTGTTCAGTATCTGATCATGAGAGACGATCAGATTCTGCAGTCAATCATATTCTCATTCACGATGTATCTGCTTTCATCTTTACCCACCCTTCCGTTGTCCGTGTATTCAACCTTCGTGCTTGAAGAAAAACACGGGTTTAACAAGACGACACCGGCTCTTTTTGTCGGTGACCTAGTGAAAAGCTGGCTCATCGCTTTCGCTCTGGGAGCACCTTTCTTGGCTGCCTTCTTGTACATATTCCAATGGGCTGGCGACCGTTTTGTCCCCTGGTTAATGGGTTTCATGATTTCCTTCCAGCTTCTCATGGTCATACTATATCCTACCGTCATCCAACCCCTCTTCAACAAACTTACACCCCTGTCGGATGGGGAGCTCCGCAGTCGTGTCGAATCTCTGGCGGGGAAATTACACTTCCCTCTCAAACATTTGTATGAGATTGACGGTTCCAAACGCAGTTCGCACAGTAACGCCTACTTCTTCGGATTACCTTGGGTATGTAGGCACATCACCTTAATGCACTGATGTACTCATCTGAGCTGACTTATAGAGTAAACACATCGTCATTTTCGATACGCTTATGCAACAAAGCAAGCCCGAGGAAGTTGAAGCTGTTCTGGGTGCCTAGAATTATAATAATGTCTTGATTACGCATTGATTGACTTTCAGCTCACGAACTTGGTCACTGGTACTATTTGCATCCGACAAAGATGATGGCCATCTCCCAATTCCACATTTTCACGATCCTTGCTCTCTTTCCCGCTTTTCTTCATGCACCTCCCTTACTTCGGTCATTCGATTTCCCTAAGCATGTCGCCGCGAAACCACCTACTATCGTTGCCTTTTTGTTGTTCCAGGTCAGTTTTGCATCTAGCTTCGCCATCATGTTTCTGATTGTCTCTTCTATCAGATGATACTCACTCCCCTAGAAGCTTTCATCAGCATTGGGATGAACGCCGTCAGTCGACACTTTGAATGGGAAGCGGACCGTTTCGCTTGCGAGCTTCAGGATCAATTGAAGGAAGAAAGCATGAAGGATATGGGCGACCGACTTGGTCGGGCATTAATCACGCTTCATGTGAAGAACTTGTCAACGGTCTGGGTGGACTGGTTGTAAGTAACTTGTTTTTGTCGCCTCTGTTGGTTTTACACTAACTCACTTCTTTTTCCATAGATATTCAGCCTATCACCATTCTCATCCTACACTGACTGAACGGCTGAAGGGTTTGGAGTCGTTCCAAGCAAAACGGGCTAAGAAAGAGTAATCTAGCGTGAAGTACGGGAGTTACTGTGTGTTTCACGTTTGTATCGTACCCATGTACTTTATCCCAAGCGAACTTTACAGCTCCCTTGAGTTGGCTATCATATCTATAAGTGCATCGCGCATCTTCTAAGTCCGGAGGCACACTTAAGCACACCTACTTGAAGCACGCAGTAAATAAGTCACAAGTCCAATGTGCCTCACTGTGAAAGTGTGCTTCTTTCTTCAAGGATAGGGAGAGTTTTTTTTTTTTTGGAAATCCAACAATCAGAATCATGCAGGTCTGATTACGCCACATCGGATAGCACCGGACCCTACCGGACCTCCTGGATTTGCAGCGCCAGGTCGCTGTGGGACCTTGTGGGACCCTTGTTACCATCAGCTCGACGTTATGTACGAGTGGTCTTCGTGCTGCAAGATATCCGTCATGTTGCGGTACTTTGGCCACATACTACCTTGAGCAAGAGTAAAGAGGAGTAAAGAGGACTCAACTAGAAGGACACCGCATTGTTCAGTTTCAGCGTTGGATATTTGAGGCTGTTGCGCACGGTACCTGCTCTTTCGTTTCCGGCGTCGCATCGGGACGCTCATCGTGAAGCAACTCGTCGTCGAGCTCCTCTTCGTCCGACGGATCAAATTTGCGCACAAGTTCCACCTGAGTTCCACAGCGTTACAAAACGCGTTACCACGTATCACTGTCGGTAATAGCGGGTGCATATTTAATATTACCTAGGTCTTTCACTGACTATCACTCTTCCACTCCACACACTCTCTCGCGGTGGCCTGTGGACTCTGCTCTCGCGATTGTTCTCTGATTGGTGAAGGGTTGGAAGGCCGTCTACATACGATCTTCCTTCGCGACACTAAGTTTCACATTCCTTCGTTCTCCAATAAACAGACATTCTTTCTTGAAAACTGCAATTGAACCGCCGGCATGCAGCAAGCAGTGCCAACTCGCAAAACAGTCAAGAAACCATTGCCTGTATTTGATGTCGGTGAGTCTTACACTCAGTTGCATTCGTGAGATTCTTTGTTCGATTTTTTGACTTTACGACAGGTGAAGACTATGAGTTATTATATCCCCTAGGTGAAGGCGCGTACGGCCAGGTTGTCGCTGCACTGCACAAACCTAGTCGACGACGTGTCGCCATCAAGAAAGTACTTCCCTTCGAGCATACGATATTCTGTTTGCGCACGTTACGAGAGGTGAAGTTGTTGAAGTACTTTTCAGAGTCGTGTGTAAATGGAAATGTGCGTTGTGAAATAAAAGAATATCGCGTGAACTTTCTAACACAACTCTACCAGATTATTTCAATTCTTGACATGATCAAACCTGAGTCGCTGGACTCATTCAAGGAGCTGTACTGTATGTAGTTTTGCTTACTTCAACGTTTCGCAAATTCAAGGCTATCCCGCAACAACAACTTCTGCTACACACCTTTGATCCGTTTCCTTTTTGGAGTTTAGTCATTCAAGAGCTCATGCAAACGGATCTGCACAAAGTTATCCGTACACAGCAACTTTCCGACGACCACGCGCAGGTGAAACAGATTTTTGTCTTCTGCAGGAACTCTTCCTCAATCAAGTCCCCCCAGTATTTTATCTATCAGACTCTTCGTGCCTTGAAGACAATCCATAGTGCGGATCTGGTCCATCGGGACCTTAAGCCTGCGAATCTGCTTGTCAATGCAAATTGCGACCTGAAAGTTTGCGATTTTGGACTTGCTCGAAGTGTTCATCCAACGACATATGGGGCGGCTACCGGTGACAAAGTCATGACCGAATATGTGGCGACAAGATGGTATCGTGCACCAGAAAATATGTTGTCGTATAACATGTATACAAAGGTGAATTATCTGAACTGCTGCGCAGTGGTTTCAGATACCGAGCAACAATCTACAGGCAATTGATATGTGGGCTGTAGGATGTATACTTGGAGAGTTGATATGTGGACGGCCGCTGTTTCCTGGAAGAGACTACAGACATCAACTTGAATTAGTGCTTCATGTCATAGGTATGTTTTACACAACGTCACAAACAGTAACTTTTTACTGAATGCTTTGATCAAGGTACTCCAACGCTGGAAGAATTCCATGCTATCAATGCCCGAAGATCAAGAGAATACCTGCGCTCGATGCCTCTCCGTAAAAGGCAGAATTTCAAGACCTTGTTTCCTCTTGCGTCAGCGGACGCTATCGACTTTTTACAAAAAACATTGGTGAGCGCGGAAGTAATCTTCTTTTTCTGTCAGCACTGAATACGAAAATACAGACATTCGATCCAGATAAACGAATGACTGCAGAGGAAGCTCTTGCACATCCCTACGTTGGTGCGTACCATGATGTTGAGGATGAGCCTCTTGCACCCCCGTTGGATCCCAACTATTTCGAGTTCGATGGTCAGTAATCTCCACAATTCGCTATTCCACTTTGACTAACTGACAATGATTTAGTGAGTAAGGAACAACTCTCTCGACAGCGGCTCAAGGAGCTGCTTTATGAAGAGGTTTTATCGTTCGAGTCGGACATGAAAACAGTGGTTTAATTTGGTTTTAGTGGTATTTGGGTGGTAAAATACTGGGCGCGAAGTTGGAAATCCCGCAATAATGGTTTAATAGTCTAAGTGATCTCTTTCTGACAATGGCATGCATCTTGTTTCTTTGTAAGCCGGGTCCCTTGAACCAGCGCCAAATGGGCGCGCATTATCACTTGTGACGTCAGTACAAGTACCTTGGCCTCTTACGATGCAGAATCCTGAGCTAGAAATAACCTCTGTTGCTTTAACTCTTACTACTGCGGAGACTCCAGACATTCAAAAGGCTGCCTTTCTGAAATATGTCGCCCGAGATGTAGGATTCAAGCATCCTCTGTGTTATGTTCCTCCCGGTCCAAATTCGCGGGACTCTCTATTAGGAATCTATCAGTGAGTCTTCTGGATATCTTTCGCTTCTGCATGCAGTCTGATGATGAGGGTGAATCGTCTAGGTGGTATCATATTCTAAGCCCGAAGGTCATAGGGAGAATGCACAACGTAGGTCAGTGATGATCTTGGTGCTAGTCATTCAACATGATTCATCCTTGGTGATAGTTTACGACAAAGAGAATCACACATTGCTCTTGGATATGTCCCAAAAGTTTCATATCCGGTTGTCTCCATTCAAACCTGCGTGGTCCAGGTGAGTGCCAGTTGAAAAACATGCATGAAGGAGCCTGAGTTGTCCCGGAACCAACTCTCCCTTTAGGTTGTTAGTTCGAATAACTCTCAAAGAAATCAACGGACTACACTATATCTCATTTCAGGAAGACTTTTATCATCCCGAGGCACGTATTTATACATTTTCAGTCGCGAACTTGCGAACTTCGGAAAGGTCTAATATCCTGAATATATGCAGGACTTTGCCTTACTGTTGGTTCCAATGTTGGCACCTGCTATTCTGTTTGCACAGGCAGGGATTAGTGTTGCTTCCAATGTTTACGCCGGCATTGCACAGAGACTAGGATTTTGGCGACCTTCGCCGAGGAGAGAAATAGTCACAACCACAAACACAGGTCTATACGATGCTGGGGATAAAATAGATTGAGAACAACATAAGTAAATCTTATTTCGGAATAGCGAACACCAAATGGTACATATATACATTGCATGTGGTCAATTGCTCTTGGATTCGGCCACACTAGCCAGATATGAAGCGTAGTAGGTCTCTAAACCATCTGTCAAGCCTATTTTTTTAGGATGCCACCCCAGCAGTGCTCGACCAAGATACGGTCTCGCTAGCACGGTGGTGCCCATGGCAGCCTCGAATACTGGGTAGAAAGGAAGGAATTCAGAGGTATTGATGGGCTTTCAAAGTAACAGACTCACTGTTTGTCGGATTCCTGTACTCGTATTTACCCTCAAGCCCTGCAATTTGAGATAATTTCTTCAAGAATGCATCCATATCCTCCAATACATCATTGCTAACATCGAAAATCTTTCCGCCCACGATAGATGCTTTTTCCGTTAAGCGTACATACAGATCTGCTAGATCGTCTGCGTGGATTACCGAGAGCTTTCCGCCAGGTGTTCCGGGCCAGGTTACTTTGCCCTCTTCTTTAGCTTGCTTGAATACAGACGCGAAGATTGATCCAGCCTTGCCATAAAGCATGACAGGACGCACAACAATCCCATTGAGTGTAGTATGTGTTATAACAGCCTGTTCTTGTTCCGGCCTCCAGGCGACTAGTTCCACTGGGCTGGTGATCGGTGTCGTGTCTGTAACAATTTCCGAGCGATTGTCACCATGCACCCAACATCCGGAAGTGTAGATATACGTGAGCTTTGGTGCATGGGAAGGCCTGAATTGCTGAGCTGCAGATGCAACCCCTTCGCGAATGGATGCAGCGACGAATTGTTTGATAGCCGTTCCTCCTAGTGCTTCGATGACTACATCGAGAGTCGGAAGTAAGGAATGCCATGCATTCGACTCGGGTTCGCAAACAACCGGAATGACTGCAGTCAGATTAGATGAAAAGCTCTAGAACCGACGTCGGACGATATTCAAAACACACTTTCTTCGGCTTCAAATCGTTGAACATTTTCTCTGGAGCGTGTTTGTCCGTATACAATGTGGCCGGCTCTGATCAAGGCCTGGGCAGCTGGAAATCCTATGAAACCTGAAGCACTATAGACGACGTGATTAATATGAGGTGCATCGATATCGCGTCACGATGTTACTCATACCCAAAAATCAGAATCTTCATGGCGGTAATTAAAGGCTGAAGGCGATTAGAAGAGAGGCTCGAGTAGTCGGTTTCCGTCAATCGAAGTCTAGAGATCGTTTAAGTATCAATTCTCAGCCGTGTAAGTTGCGCTCTCTCTCACTAGTATGAATTTGGCACCGTTCTAAAGCCTTGAACTCCCAGGCATATCAAGGTTCGAATTACGGACTTTGAACGTCGGAGGGAATGGTCACACCAGAAGATTCTGAAGAGAAAGCTAGTCGTTTGTGTCAGGGTGCCTTTTTGAAAGTTAGTGATCTATTGATGATTTCGAGCCGGTAGCCATCGAACTTCGAGAAGAAAAGTTGAAGTGAGCAAGAGTGTGAGAAAGTGACCGGCACAGATGCACGTATTTGTAAATTTGAAGTTTGAACCTTAATCTTCTTCCCGATGTGCAAAAATCTTCCAAATGAAGAGCAAGCACACTGCTTTCGATGGACCTGGCCTGGCGAGGCCGTTCCGAATTCACATTTCCACAATCGCAGCGCCGGATATTACAACAATGGGATTTTGATCTAACAAACCAGATTCTATTAGAGTTGTACACGAGCGTCTGATGCAATCCTTTTCGGAACCGCAGCTTTTGAACTTTGCAACTTACTACCATGAGTCAACGCGGCTTTCAACAACGAGGCAGAGGTGGAGGTGACCAACGAGGTGGTGGTGGCGGCCGTGGTGGCTACCAAGACAGAGGCCGAGGTGGAGGTGGAGGTGGAAGAGGTGGAGGAGGAAGAGGAGGAGGAGGAGGAAGAGGCGGATTTAGTGGTCCCGTCATCTTCAAGGGTGCAACCCAAGTGGATCAACGATTATCTCATAAAGAAAACGATCTTTCACTGGTGAAAGCTTTCAATTCTCTTCAGATAAAGGATCCTAGTCGTCCGTTGAGGCCCGGGTATGGTACACTTGGCACGCCTATCACTCTTAGAACCAACTTTTTCCCTGTTCGCCTTCCGAAAGCTCCCGTTTATGATTACAGTGTGGATATATCCCCTAAAACCGACATAAACAGGCTCAAAATTCGGATATTCACGTTGCTCGAACAGCTTCCTGATTGCAAACCTTTTCTTCCTCATATTGCCCATGACAGGAGTGCAAGGCTTGTTTCTGCCAAACGGCTTCCCCAGCCTCTTAATTTCATTGTACCGTTTTACGAGGAGGGTGCTTCTCCTAGCCGCGTAACCACGACGTACACGGTCTCCGTTACTTTCACTCGAGAGTTGGACCCCACCCAGCTCACACAGTAAGTTGTGTGAGATTATTTGAAAATATCTATCTAACGAAAGTGTATCGTTGCAGATACATGGAAGGAAAACCTGAATTTCATGGTCACGATCCTTTGCCTTTGGTTTCTGCTCTGAACTTGGTTTTACAGCAACATGCTGTGCGAACAGGCGTCCGAGTAGGCAAGAACAAATACTTCTTCCCGACGTCGTCGCAAGGCTTTAATCTCAGTCCTATGGTCACTGCATTTCAAGGCTTTTACGCATCCGTTAGGCCGACATACAAGCAATTAATGGTCAATGTGTAAGTTTATTCCTCCCCTGGCAACGAGGGCTTGCAGCTAATGTATCCACACCATCATCAGGAATGCTTGTATGACCGCCTTCATTGAACCTGGCAATCTTGCCGATGCACTGCTTGCGTTCAGTCGCAATTCGAGAGGTGCAATGCCCACATTACCTCACGAGCTCATGAAAAAGGTCAAAGTGACTACCAAGCATCTCGGATATAAGCGCCGTCATACTCTCCAGCATGTTGCGACGACCACGGCTCGAAATACAACGTTTACTTCTGACAAATACGGCAAAGTCTCGATTGAAGAATATTTCCTCAAAGGTGAATTATTCCCGAACGTCTTTCGTTTAATTCTTAATCGCAATGTTTCGAATTCAGAGTATAAGATCAAGTTGAAGCACGCAGCGGATCTTCCAGTCATTGACGTTGGTACTAAGAAAAGGACTTATCTTCCCGCCGAAATCTGCGAAATTGAACCCGGACAACCCTTCCGTGGGAAGCTTAACGAACAGCAGACCGCTCAAATGATCAAAGTTGCGTGCAATCCTCCGAAAATAAATGCAGAAGCCATCGTGGGTGACGGCTTCCAGAAACTTGGCTTGGATACAAATCCTTCGACCTCGCCTTTACATGGGTTCGGCGTCGAAGTGACGAATGAAATGGCTGCTGTACCTGGACGGGAGCTTCCTCCTCCACGGCTGAACTACCGAGTTGGGAACGCAAGAGTCGCCAATGGAGGCTGGAACATCCTCGATGTTAAATTCCACCGCGGCGCACAACTCCCAAGTTGGTCTGTGCTCGTAGTCCGCGATGGGTCGTCGGTCTTTTCAGGGCCTAGTGATACTCGATTGCGTGGGCTCGTAGATGGCTTCGCAACGAAGATGCGGAATAGCGGGATGACTGTTCCCCCAGGTCCACCATCATTACTCTTGGTCAATCTTCCTTCGCCCGACCAAGATCCAGGTCGAGTGAGGGCCCTGAACGAAATAAGGAAGACTCTCCAGGATCATGTGCAGAAAGCTCAAAGTCGAAAACCCGCTTTTGTTCTTGTACTTCTGTCTCGTCGTGATAATTTTATCTATCCAGGAATCAAGGTGAGGATTTGCTCTGCTCATACCTGCGTTTAAACTCAGATCTTTATGTCTTTTCTCAGCGAATTGGTGATGTTGAACTGGGAATTCAAACAGTCCATATACAGCTGTCCAAGGTTGTTGATAAGGAGCCCAACAAACAAGATCAGTACTTCTCAAACGTGGCGCTCAAGGTCAACACGAAGCTCGGAGGAATCAACCACAAGGTGAGAAGCATGATTGTGTGCTATTCGCAGATAGCTCACACGGTATTTCTCTTCGCAGTTGGATGATGTGGCTATGAGATGGCTTCGAAAAAAGTCGACTATGATAGTCGGAATTGACGTCACACATCGGTAAGCTCTCGCTCGTTTGGCACGGTTTTCATTGATCTTATCATGTGTACAGAGGACCCGGTATGACTCAGTTTGTCTTCGGGCTGTCTTCTACCGTGCTCATTCTTCTTTAGGAAGTAAGGAGGGAACACCGTCTATTGCTGCAGTTGTTGCTAGCGTGGACAGTGACTTTGTCCAGTACCCCGCAAGCCTGCGCATCCAACAATCGGATGAAGTCAAAGAGGTGAATCCCAATCCCCTCAGTTATTTTGTCCATCATGATTTTGATAATCTCTTCATAGATGCTGGATGAATTAACTGACATGATGGTCGAACGGTTGCAATGCTATCAAACCAAGAACAAAGCACTTCCAGAACGTGTTTTTGTTTTCCGAGATGGCGTTTCAGAGGTCAGTATCACGTTCAATGACTGATATCGTCTTGATTCATATAAACTCGATATATGTAGGGCCAGTACGACACCGTCTTGAACGAGGAATTACCCCAAATCTTGAATGCTTTCAAAAAGTTTAACACGAAAGACCGAAAGGCACCCTATAGACCTCTATTGTCTATTGTCATTTGTGGAAAACGTCATCATGCCAGGTATTATTACTTCGTGACTTTTTTTGTGATAACTCATCGTAACTCCTCCCAGATTCTATCCCACTGATTCCCAATATGCTGATAGGAATGGCAATACCAGACCAGGGACGGTTGTTGACCGAGGAATCACTAATGTGTATGTCTCGAATTGTCTCTGTCCCCACTCCTTATCCTAATACATTGCTCACCTTTAGCTTTGACTTCGACTTTTATCTCCAAGCTCATGCTGGACTCCAAGGCCACGCGAAACCCACGCACTACATTGTTATCTATGATGAAACGAAATTCACCGCGGATGAAATACAACAGGGAACCCATGATTCTAGTTACTTGTACGCCAGAGCCACAAGAGCGGTCAGTCTTATGCCTCCAGCTTACTATGCTGATCTTGCATGTGAGCGGGGGCGCTGCTACTTGAACGATTTTTTGGTGGATGATAGATCATCTACTGCTGGAGGGAGTGGACGTGACAAGGCAGCCGAAGCTCAGAGAACTTTTGAAGCAGCGAGAAGGTCTTGGGGAAGCGGCGTGGGTATTGAACGTGTTCCATCTATCGTGTGCTGAAACATTTTTTCTAGCTTCATCCTGACATGAGAAATTCCATGTTTTATATCTAACTGCGGTGTAGCGTGGCGGCTGCCTGAAATTTATGCTTTTTGTATCTGTATATTCTTGGATTTAGTTATGACTAGTCTGAACTGTTTCGCTATGGGATTGTTTTGTTTTTGTTGTATATCGCTCTAGTTGCTAGTAATTTCTAGCAATCCGCTTTTACGTGTTCGAGCAGAAGAGTGAAGACCTCGATGATAAGTAAATTAGTGAGTATCGAGTAGAGTAATTGCTTCGTGCAATGAAGGGGTATAAATTGAATGCAACATTTCCAACGAAAAAGTAGATATGCACTGACGAACGTGAAGCAATGCAAATGCAAAAATCACAGACACAGTTCTAGAGCAGCACCCAAACTTCTTACACCCCTATTTTCCGAAAGCTTCAGAGCTGAGGTCAAGCAATTTCGCTCCCGTTCTTTGCGACCTTGCATGCCATACGCTTTTGCAAGAAAATACCAAGCTTCAGGAATATCCCAACCAGCACCTTGTGTGAGATGAGCTAGAAAGCCTGCCACAAGGTCAATATTCTCAGGAACAGCTTCTTCTCTGAACTTTTTGTGCGAGGTTTCGTCGGGAAAGAGATATAAACGTGCAAGATGGACAGAAGCAGCGACGTCATCAGATGATATGAACAATGCTTTCTGAAAAGCCTCTGTTGCTGCAAGAGACCGGCCTAGAGCAACATAGTAGAGGCCAAGCTATTGAATTAAAGATTAGAATGGTCTCTTACGACTGACGAGTGAACACACCTGCACCCAGACACCCGGATTGGTTTCATCCCTCACTTCCGCCTCCTGTATGGCACCCTTTGCTTGCTCAATTTTGCCCAACCGCCTGAAAGTAGCCGCCGACATTAGCCAGAGATCGCTCAACAAACGATTTTCCTTCATAGTGCGACTATTCCATTTCGAATCGGATGTAGACGGTAAGGCAGGTGGTGGTGGCGGAGGTGGAGAGGAGGCATCTAAAACCTCAGGTACTGGCGAAGGGGCGCTTACACGTCTGCGAGAGTGGATCGACGAAGCTTGGTAGGATGTCGGACGTAGGACTGCATGAAAATCTAGAAATCTAAATGAGAAACTAGATCACATCTGAAAGAATGTCCTTGGTACCAGGTGTGGAATTCGATCTTCTCAAACTCCCATTCTTTACTACACCTTGACCAATTTTCTTCGAAATCGTGCTAATCCGAGCACTCCCCTTGTGGACCTGGCTTTTCAATTTTTGCTGCATTTTTTTCGATTTTGACGCGTCCCGGTCGTGAGTGTGTGCAGAAATCCGGAGGTGTTTATCAGATACATTGTCCGACTCTATTTCTTTCCTCTTCTCCTTCTTGACGTCAAGCGGGTTTTGGCCTTTCGCAGGAGACCCCGCACCGTCCGGAGTAGCGGGGGATATCATGATAGGAATCGGAGGCTGAAGCTCGGTCGAACTAGTGTTCGATAAGGATGGCCGGTGTAGTGATTGGTCTTGACTTTGCTCAGCGGCAGCATCATGTATTGCCTTGATTTCATGGCCGGCCTGTGAGTTGGAAGCCGATATAGACAGTGCGAGCTCAGATGGTGTTCTGAGTTTCATGTCCGCCGAACGCGCCATATCAATTGAAGAGCGGGCTAATGAATCACTATCAAGAAAGAAACAGACATAAGAACGAGCTTTCGCACCGTGAGTCTGATCTCCGCTAATACCTCGCTTTTCCGCGATCCACTGGAATACTTCGGGAAGTTTGTCTGCTGCGCCTTCTGCGCCCTCGACGTACTCTGTCACTGCTACCTGCGTCATCCTCAGCTGTAGTGCGTACTCGAACTTCTCATGCCTCGATGGTTCAGGATGATCAGCAACAGCTTGTAGCAGCTCTGAAGACGGGGGTAGGCTCTGGGTCTGGGATAAACCTGTAGTGTTTGGTCCGAGGACATACACCGGAGGAACATCTTCCTCATTCGGGGGTAATAAAATTTCAGAAATTGAGTGCGAAGGGTTTGCAGGGGGCAAACCCTCAATTGCACGTGGCGGGTGGTCATTAACTTTTGCTGTTCCTTGCGAAGGAACACTGAGTCTCGTGGTGCTCTGGGTATTAGTCAAATCCTCAGCACTTTGTGCAACATCGGAAACCTCCCCAAGTGCAGCGCCTGTCTCTAGTGCACTTTGCGCAGCTTCCCACTGCTCCATCTTCGCTGAGAGTAATCCGATGAGGTGCCAATATCTGATCTCGGAAGGTTTGCTCTCAGCCGCAGTTGCCACGTGTAAGGTCGCATTTTCCAGATTTTGCTCGTGGAGAACTTCGCTGCCTTGATTGTAATTATCTTCGTAAGTATCTTCAGAAGAGAGACGAGGTGTGGGAGGGATGTATCGTGCTTACGATAGTGCTATATGATAATGCGCAGATGCTGTGGAGAATGTGTCTATGGAGCGTAGGAACAACGCATGGGCTTTTGCAAAATTGGAAGGGCGGGTGTCTGAGTTATGTTCTGAACAAAACGGGAGAGATCCGTGAGCACGACGAATCGAATGTCGAGAGAATCACTCACGTTTGATGGCCATGACAGTCAACCATATTCCCTCTGCCAAATCCATACTACCACATAATTCTCGGAACGAAACATTTAATTGCCTCTTTGCTTTTTCAATGAACGTTTCTGCTTCCCGCAGATCGTTGATAATCAGCTTGGCTCTACCGGTGGAGACGCTGGCGGATGTTGAAGAGACGATCCTACACAACATTCGTGCACCAAAGACACAAGTTTGCACCCAGCTCTGGTCCGTATCAGCTTCGTGTTCGAGTTCTTCCCCTGTGATTCCACTGGCTGTGGAAGCCTGATGAGCTTTCGAAACAATTTGAACGTAGAGTCTGAGTGTTCGTCGAGCGAGAGGGATGTCACCCGAGACGTATAATAACCGCGTCAAATGCCTTTGAATGGTGTACGAGTTAAATGTTAATCGCATAGCCCACCAGAGCACCTAGATTATGTCATGAGAGTGCGCACATAGTTAGGATCTAAAGACATACATCGAGGACCCACCCACCGTATTCTCCCACATCTCCACTAGCCTCCCATACGGCGACACATTGTTCGGTGAAATCCTCAACTTTATGATTTCGTTCACCAGCCTTTGGGAATTTAGTCGAGACATTGAGAATGGCACGATACTCTTGTATAACACTACGAGCAGTATTCCTCCACTGAGGCGATTTTCGGCCAGTTCCTACTGGAGCTGGTTCGGGTGTTTTTGCCCCATGCCGCAGCACAAGTGCCCGGAGGTATATCAGTGAACTCGTCGATCGATGTGAGGTGCGGAAATTTGATGGCCAGTACACGCTACAGCTGAAATAATCTTCTAACCAAGTCCAGAACGAGTCTGACTCTCTACAAGAAGTAATTTTGTGGTCGTGGTGGACATTAAGGGTCCGGGAACCGAGGACTATAGCGCGCCAGAGCAACCGTTCAACCCATCGCCAAACTTCGCGGAATTTGGTGAACGATGAGAAGTCTATTTTTCCGGTAGAGGTGGGAATCGGGGCGAAAGTTGATGTTAGTAAGGTTTTCACGATTGTGAGAAGGGGAAAAGAGGCAGCATATATTTCCAGGGCCTTTCGAGGATCGGTAGGAAAAATCTTTTCGTGGGACATTCCTGTGGTTTAACATGAGATACAGTTCTGCGATGAATATGGATAAAGATCACCTTGTAAGCATATGCTGCGGATAGTTTCCGTTATTGCCCAAGCGCGGCCATCCTTGATATCGGCAATAGATATTGTCGATTCGGTTCCTGCGATGCTTTCTGCTGGAGAGGTAGTTATACTTGATCCTCCCGTTGGGACGCGCAGTGTGTTTGCTCTGAGTGTCGCGGGCAAAGGAATGTGATTTTGTACGTGCGCGACGTCGGGAACCTTCTTTAGATGATCCAAGCATTCGGAAGGATTACCTAGAGCATATGCATAGAACGGCAATGCAAAATTCAATGTCTTGCGAAGAGGTATTATTCAAGAAAATAGATAAATTCAAGGGAGCTGGAACTGACATCGAAATGCGAAAACTCTATCTCTTTCAGTATGTCATATCGCGACCGAGCCTCTTCTACCCTTTCCGATGCAAGAATACATTCATCGCCAAGTTCCAGTGGATATTCTTCTGGTCGCACAATTTCATCCTGATCTTCGTCTTTGGAGTTGGCAATGAGCAAGAGAGATAAAGCTTGGGTCTGTGAAGCAACTTCCGCTACGTCTACGTAACCTTTGCAATGCTTGTTGAACTTGCGAAAGAGCTCCGACCAGGAAAGAGGAGCGCCATTAAATGCTTTGGCTGGCGATGAGGAGGACCAATGGCCGGCTGTGAGGGCTGCTCGAAGCTGACTCCAATAATGCCGGTCCTTGGTTGACATTTGGTGAAAGATAAGTTGCAGGGGACTAAGTTAGAGCTCGTCCGTCATAGGTCACGTGGGTACTTCGCAATGTCACTGAACATGTCAGGGCCGACGGTGATAAGGTAGTCTGGGAGAGTCTATCCTTTGCGGCCTTGTCTTGCTTGAAATTCTTCTCCTGTTGTCAAATTCCTTATCTCGGTCTGTCAGTTATAAGGATCCCCAATGCAACTTTGGCTAATTTCTCTACCATGTCTATAGAACATTCAGGACGCGTATTTCCAACGCCCTTCGCTGGCAGACGTGATTTAACTCATGTTATACCAAGGGATTCGGTTGAATTACAGCACTCGTCCTCTTTGAATTCGCCATCTTTTACTTGGATCCAACAAAATGCACCAATTATCCGCCAGAAATTACACCGTCGTACCCACTCTACCGGAGTCCGCTCTGATAACAGAACACCTTCAAAGAGGAAACCCTTATCGTCCTTGTCCTCCCCAGAAATTTGTACACCAAGTCATACTCCTGTCTTCCTTCTTCCTCATCCCGAAAGACCTACTGTTCTTCGACGTACAAGCTCTTACTATTCTATCACTCCTTCCGTCCATCACATTTCTATCCAGTCCAGTGCCCCTGCTCTGTGCTCCTGGGATATGCGTCCCGACAGCGGAGACGACGGAGACGACAACAACATGATTCAGGCTCCCTGGCTTCGCCATAAGCACACGGCGAAGAAAGGATCCCCCGGCTTCAAAGAAAAGCTGTTTTCTTTCGCCACAGGCTCAAATACTAGGAGTCGCGAGAGACTGATCAGCACGAAGCCTGGAGAAAGAGGTGCTGGGGAGACTGAAACGGAAATAGACGAACCAGTACGTTTCGCAATCACTGTCTAATGTTACATACTCATTCATTCAACAGCCCCGACATCTTCCCACATCCCGAAAAACTCCTCTCCGTAGACCTCTTGTTCCTCCTAACCTCCTCCAGCAACGCCTCACCCCTCTGCTTTTCGAATTTTCTCAACTTTTATCTGTTGTTCCCGCTTTTTTTGGGATCCTGTTTAACATTTATCACATCTACCATCCACCTAATTCTACTATATTGATTGACGGGAGACGTCCACCGGAACGTATCGATTATATTATATCTGCTCTCTGGGTGGGTCTCTTTGTTCACAGTTGGTCGTTACCATTCACAATAATTTCCGTAGGCCCTTTTGACTGGTTATCAATGCCTTTGTCTCACCACCGGCTTACTGGTTCGATGGCGCGTGTATTATCCTCCTCTGGCGACTCTGATCCGCCTCATATCTTTACAAGCAATTTGTTGGCCCGCCACTCATTTCACACTCTCCTTACTCGAGCATGAGAAACGGCCTGTGATTGTCTGGGCTGTTATCGGTACGACAACATGCGCCAGCCGAAGCGTGCAGATCTGGGTTACGAGTAATCTCTGGTGGGAGTATCCTAGTAGTGGTCCTGGCGGACCCGCAAGCGCGAATGGTAATGGTAACAGTAATGGGGGTATACGCGGTTTAAGTGAGAATGAAATTGATTGGCAGAGGTGGAAAGGCGGCAAGTGGGGAGGAAGGAGATGGGATTGGAGTGACGTGGTGAAGAAATGTATGTTGCCGGCGGGCGTGGTGTACTGTATCATGGCTTGGGCAGAACAATTGAGGAGAGAGTGGTCAGGCTGCTAGAAATTCAGAGTCAACTTCTCGCTCGTGAGTTCGAATCGTAGTTTCACGGGGTACCTCGTTAACATAACCTCTTCCCAGCCTCTTCCTGTTGCAGATATACTAAATTATTGATGGATCAGTATCAAGTTTTATCGAATTGCTGGACTCTAGCTTGTTCAAACCGTGACAGATTCGTCCCATATGTACAGGATGTACAGAGCGTACGGGTTCCTCGCGGCTAGAACGACTAAATCACATAAAGGTGTCTCGGGAAAATAAATCTAGAGCCAGCGACGTGGAAATAATGACGCCTCTCGAGCACAGAGGAATTCGGATTGAGCAAGAGGTTTGGTAAATACCATTTGTGGTCGCCGAACACTTGTCCGATTACATATCCGCCTGCTGCAACCTATCATCCTCAATGCTTAAGCTGTACATTGGACTCTCCTAAAGCTCTGGCGTAATATCATGCAAATATGAAATGTTCCAGAAGTACCATATTCGACTCTATTCTACTGTCCCGATGCGAATGCAGTTCAAGTAATGTTAAGTAGAGCCGCGACATGCGGCTTCTACCCCCAGTCAAGATGTACCTGGGAAGTTCTATTTACTTTTCCGCCAAGTACAAAAGTATGAAAATCAGGTTAGGTTAACGTTCTTCCTACCTGTTTCTGCTGCTCCCCATCATGTACTTATCTACCAGCCCAGTTTCCCGTGATGTCCCATCTACAGGTACATAGAGCTTAGTCTTTCTTCAAAAGGTTTTCGGTATAAAAACACTCACAGTTTCTATGACTAATTACAATGTTTCGCTAAATCAATCAACAATAGCACGGACGTCTTCTCTGGCACGAAGGTACCTCTGATGTTGCCAATCTGGCAGAAAAAAAAGACACTACCAAACTCCTCGTTAGACAAAGCACTGATTATGGATCCTCATCTCTTCCCGCTAAGGACATTGTTGGAATCATGATAGGAGTTGCTGTACTCATAATTATCTTCGTGTGGATGTTCGAAGTTAGAGTCCGGAATAATGCCAAGCGCATAAAGGAAACTCGCGTAAACGGTAACACTGCGTCCCGAAGGCAAGCAGATCCATTGTGCAAGCATGATAACTCTCTATAATCTAATATCTCAGCCCTTCCCAGTGTACCTCACGGACAACCGAATACCAGTACATCTCGCGGGCAATCAAATATAAGCACGATAACCCCGTATACTGTAGAATATGCCTGGCCCAGGGAGTCAACGATATTGCCGTATACCTTGAAACCCGAGCTTGGACCTCAGGAGGTATGCATATATGAGGCCTTGAGATATATTCATTCAGTCTTCGACTACTCACAGAGAGCACCAGAACATATTCCTTCCAATCCTACAATCACCGATGGTGTAAACGCGTCCTCCTCAGGACTCTCAGACGCTCTAACGGAAAGACAGAACCGCCTTCTGGATGAAGCTCATAACATACGGGATGCTCTTAGCATTATGGAACAACAAATGCCGGAAGCCAGTCTCTCAAATGATGAGAACACGGTCGGTGCACTTCAATCGAGAGTCAGCGAGATGATGGGCCGTATGGCTCGTTTGCAGGCGCAGATAGACTCGGATTGGGCAAGAGGCTTGACGAATGAACCTCCACCGGAATATGACGAGGCTGGTGATAATAGCATTACTCACAATGATAGAAGATAGTTGGTTCACGCTCCGAGTAATAACATCAAGAGTGTATGTTGGGATGTATATTGTGCAGAGCAAGTAAAGCCATGTACCAGTATCAATGAAACGCTTCGGAGCCACAGGGGTGCTCCGAATTTACGCTGTCAGAAGGACAGGGTGGGACTAGAGCACATTGTACTTCCTCCCAGGATACGAGAAAAATCTGTACCGTTCTGCGTCACAACATCGCCTGGACCGAATTTAAATGGTGCAGCCTGAGGAAGCTGGAATGCTTGTATAGAATCATCGAAATTTAGATTATCACTGTTCAAGGAAGACGGCCTACAGCATCAGCATTCAACGAATACAATTTGAAATTTACTATACTCACGATTGAGGAACTTCATAACAAACAGCGGCTCTGCAAACTACCGCAACTTCCGCTATTGCTGCCCAATCACGAGCTTCGGCAGGATGACATTCATCGTAATGTAGGGTGGCATATGCATATCCTTTGTATCTGACTGCTACATGAGCCTGGTAGTGAGGGGTCAAGTTTACTTGCTAATGGTACATAGGTAAGCATGGTGAACATACAGCAGGTCCCTCATCCTGACAAAGTCCAAACAGCAACCTGTATTCGCTAAAGGGAATTTTGTCCGACGTCAATACTGCAGCGACGATGCTGGGATTGGGGAGTAAAATGAGAGCGAAGATGAAAGTGGACCAGTACGAAACCATCTCTATGAAGACTTTATGCATGGACCAGTACGGCTTTGTGAGGTCGAGCAGAGGGAAAAGTGATATCTAAATCCACGACGCGTCGTTATGGTGGCTGCAGTGACGGGAAGAATGCAACAGCTGTTCCTAGCTGTTCGGGTCCTTTCTTGACCGAGAACTGTAAGAACCAGTGATGTAAATATCGTTTTGGGCTGGTCATGAAGTGAAGTCCATAAATTTTGACAAGATAATACCTGGCACCAACAATGCATTATGTAGAACAGAATCAAGTTAGAACTTTGTGGGGAAAAACCAGGTTTGGAGGCCGCTGGAACGGCCGGCATTTCCATAGGTTTTCAGGATCCTCCATGTCCGTTGAAAACACTGCTTTTTCTACCTCAGGGGAGGAAGTAATTACTCGATCCATAAATATCGAGGTAGATGATACTGCCGATAGACTCAAATCCCTTGCTGAATTCGATGCTTTTTATGAAATTGAACGAACAGCAAGGGAAATAGAGGAAGATCATTTCAAACGAGTACGAGGACTGACGCTTGAAATGCACATACCATGACTGATTATCCTTTAGGTGGCTTTACAATTCCCAGATGAACTGCTACATGATTCTGTACAAATATTCCGAAGACTGAAACGGAGGATTGGCCTTGATAAAGAGCTTTATGTCCTTGCAGACACATCCTATGGCAGGCAGGCTTCTGAACTTCCTTGCGGAATCCACGGTCTCCTCTGACCTCGCTCTCTTTTGGGTCCAATCTCAAGTTGCTGTGTGGATGAAGTGGCTGCTCAACATATCGATGCGAATGCTCTTGTGCATTATGGTCATGCTTGTATGAGCCAGTGTGTTCATCTCACAATTCTGTTTGATAACTCATATTCATCCTTTACTAGGACATATCGGCTTCCAGTAATATATGTTTTCGGAAAGAAGCCCATCGATGTAGAAGACTGCGTAGTTCGTACCGTCGAAACCTTTTCCTCTCATTCTTCATCCGCAGCCTCATTGGAATCGAATCGCTCCAAAAAGATCGTTCTACGCCACGATGTCGCATACACACATCAAGCAGGTACTACTCCGATCCCAATGGTTTTATTCTGTCTCAATTGTTTGAACAGGGAGACTGGTCGATCGGTTTCTGGAGGCCCTGACGCATTTCGACAGCCAACTCGCCTACGCAGAAATACCTGACAAACTGCTCCCTCCGGACCATCCAGAGAGTTCCCGAATTCTACCGGAGGAAGCAGACCAAGATTGTACCATCTTTTATGTAGGGGATGAAAGTCTGGGTTTGACAAACTTGTTAATGACACATTCTTCTTGTGATGTGAGTTTTTCGCTCCTTCCATTGATATGCACTGTGCCGAACAAGCCTTTTCAGATCTATCACTATTCTCCTACCTCTCAAACAAGCTGCTTAGCATCAGGTCGGACGAACAAACTTCTTATGCGCCGTTACGCTGCGATGCAGAAGGGACGTGATGCAGACGTATTTGGGATACTTGTAGGTACTCTTGGTGTTGGTAAGTTATCTCAACCACCTCATTTTGGACACAGATATTGAATCTTTGTACAAAGCCTCCTACCTTCCCTTGATAAAACACATCCGTACCCTCCTTAACGCATCACACAAAAAGAGTTACACTATCAGTGTCGGAAAGCTCAACCCATCCAAATTAGCCAACTTCATGGAAATAGAATGTTTCGTTCTTGTCGCGTGTCCTGAAAATAGTCTTGTTGACGCGAAGGTTTGCATTTCTCTTCCATTTTTTCTACAATCATATGCTTACTGCTTCTTGTCAGGACTTTTATCGACCTATCATAACCCCTTATGAATTAGAAGTAGCTTTGCAAGCTGAGCAAAGTTGGACAGGGAAGTACATTCTGGACTTCGAGAAACTGCTCGCAGAATATGGCCAGGGTGATAAGACGGAGATCGCGGAAGGGAACGACGAAGACAAAGATGAAGATGCACCTGTATTCTCTCTTGTGACAGGAAAGTACCGGCACGCAAAGCAATTTGGACCAATCTCGAGCGAAACAAATTCTATGGGTTCCCTGAACTCTTCGGCGGCACTTATTCAACGAAACCAGGATAACGCCTTGTCATTGCTGAATGATAGCGCCGCGGGTGACTAATTCCCTCTTGAGTTTGAAGAATCACTGATCCATTTGCTTTCCCAGCTCAATTTCTGCAGAGCCGTACTTATCAAGGACTAGATCCTCGTTTAGGGCAAGACGCACCAAGTGCCTTGGAACAAGGGCGCAGTGGGATTGCAAGAGGCTATGGAGGCTCCGCGGAGGATCACAAATCATGACATGCTCAATCGAAGTATGCCTCTGTGGTCTTGTGCACACGGCCTCTAATATGTTCGTTTGCCTTTTGTAGTATGCAACATCATATCTAATTAGTGTTTCTGACGAGAGAACTTCATCCCCTTCTCAGTTCTCCATTCTGTTGCCTGAGCGCATGGGGACAAAAGAAATCAACTTTTGGTCATCCACATATACGACGATCCTTACATGTGGGATGGGATCTCCATTTGGCAGTTCCTTTTCCGTTTCTGGGCCCCATGAGCTCATGTAAGGTAATTTCGGCTGAAAATATTCCGCGAAGCGTTTGGCAGCTCGTCAAAATATAAATTTACGCGAGTTCAATATAACTTGCGACTCCGGGCTTCGAGTCTTTCTCTCTCTCTCTCTTCTCTTCTCGTCTTACTTTCACTGCCGACATTCCTTAATATGATCTCATCAAGAGCAGTTGTGCTCTTGGTTTTCTGCTTGTCTTCTATTCCGAAAAGTCTGGGTTTTGTAGAACGTATGTGGCCTTTCGTTCGGTCTATTTAGGGAGAAATAAAATTTTATGTTGCGCTTCGTAGGTTCATGGGCTGAATCAATTGCCTTGGCAAATGAAACAGTCAACTTGATGACTTTGGACGAGAAGATCGGGATGGTGCGAGGCGTCGGCCAGTTCAGCAGTACGCAAATTATTCAATCATACATTGTCGACAACGGAAACATGTACAGGTCGCTGCGTCGGAAACATTTCTCCTCCCTCACGTTCATTTATCGTTTCGGGAACTAACATCACCATCCCTCCGCTCTGCTTCAACGATGGCCCCGCTGGGATCAGACTCGGAGGATCGAATGTGACCGGGTTCCCTCCTGCAATCAACGTTGCTGCTACCTTCAACCGGGATCTAATGTATTCCCGTGGTGTGGCTATCGGAGAAGAATTCAGAGGGAAAGGTACGCGTCGGTCTTGAATTCATTGCATTTTTCTCAGCAATCTTTGTAGGCATACATGTCTACCTAGGCCCAGCTGTTGACATTGTACGTGCTTCTTCAGCATGTGTCCCACTCTCGTTCCTGAATGCGTCTGACTCTATCAGATGAGAAATCCTAAGGCTGGCAGAGCCTGGGAAGGGTATGCATGCAATCAGAATGCAATTAATTCGCACATTGGCTGACCTCGATGTATGAAGCTTCGGACCCGATCCGTACCTTGGCGGCGAAGGAGCCTATCAGACCATCATGGGTGTCCAAAGTGTGGGGGTGAGCGCATGCACAAAACACCTCGGGCCGTACAACCAAGAACATTGGAGGTATGGGCTCAACGCGGAAGTTGACGATAGAACCTTCCGCGAGCTCTACTGGTGGCCATTCATGAAGAGTGTTGAGGTACGACATACTACTAGAAAAATTGCAGACCTTGTTTCTCATGGTATAGAAATTTCATCTTAGGCCAATGTGTCTGCTTTGATGTGTGCCTATAACGAAGTCAACGGAACGTCTTCATGTCACAATGCTGCCCTAATCGGTGACGAAGGATATTTGAGGACGGAAGGCTTCCAAGGTATCGTTATGAGGTATTATCGCTGAGCCCCCCTTGCTGAGCGGAAGAGTCCAGGATTTGTCGTAAGCGACTGGGGTGCTACTCATGACACTGCAGCTGACAATGCCAATGCTGGTCTCGATATGGTAAGCCATCATTGGATGGCCTGTCTTCATTCTTGTAACAAATGTGTCTCTGCATACAATTCAAGGAGCAACCTGGCGACTGGATACTTATTGGCGGCGGTGTTTACAGTGGATTAGAAGCTGCTGTCGACGACGGACAAGTAACTGAGGCGGTTAGTAGCTTTATGGTCCGCTCTATCAGTGAATCTCATCTTCGTAACAGAGATTGAATCAGATGGTGACGCGTATCTTAACACCTTGGCTGCGTTTGGGCCAAGACCAGGTTTGTTACGCTCGCTCTGTCTCTCAGGCTGTACATTTCTAATATGTGTATGAATTCCCAAGGGATACCCCGATATCAATTTCAACGCTCAAGATCCTGACGGAACTGACTCTCTCAATCTCAATATAAATGTACGAACGGATGCACATACAGCTCTTGTGAGGCAAATCGGAAGTGCCAGCGCAGTTCTACTCAAGAATAACCGGACGACAAGTGACGGTCAGCATTGAAAGCCATCTTGCTCGCAGTGCGAAGTGACTGACCCCTGGATGCGATTCTTCTAGGAACCGCAACGGGTACCACAATACGTGGTCTCCCACTGTCTAAAGATATCAAGACTATTGCGGTCGTAGGTCAAGATGCGCAACAGCTCAATCTCGACTGCGGAGGGGGTCTGAACGAATGCAATGATGGGACTATGGTCATTGGGTACCTTCTCCTGAATTCTCTTGGCAGTATTTTCATCTGTTGACCGAAACCATTCAGATGGGGGTCGGGCTCCAATAACGTGGAGTTTACAGTTCCTCCAATTGATGCTATAACAGACTTCGCGCAAGCCTTTGCCACAATCTCTTCCGATATCACGTCGAATGACTTGACCGGAGGACCTGCTGTAGCGGAAGGTAAAGATCTCGCTATTGTGTTTGCTAACGCGTGAGTGACAATTAGTACGTATATCTTTCTTCGGGGACTGAAACATGTGCTTAGGATGAGCGGGGAGCTCGGATTCTACAACATTGTCGATGGAAACGAAGGTGATCGAAATGATTTGAATTTGTGGTGGAAGGGAGGTAAGATTTGACCTATCTTGCATGTATTTCCACGTTGATGTCGAAAACTGGAGCTAGGAAGCTTGATTGAAGATGTAGCTGCCGTGTGCAACAATACTGTTGTGGTGATACATTCTGTTGGCCCGGTCCCGATGAGTTCGTGGAACACTCATCCGAATATCACTGCAATTATCTATGCTGGTGCTCCCGGAGAACAAACAGGCCCGAGTCTCGTCGATGTGCTGTGGGGAGCGGTCAACCCTAGCGGACGTTTACCGTTCAGCATTGACGATGTGAGGGGAACTATGTACATCCAACTTGTGATATGAGTACTGATCATTTCGACAGGATGAAGCCTCTTATGGAACAAGCATTGTCTATGGCATAGATCCGTTCCCTGTTGTAAGCTCGTCCAAGTGTTCATACCACCAGCTTAATAATAATTCTATCTCAGCTCGATTACACCGAAGGTCTCTTCCTGGACTATCGATACATGGATTCTCAAGGTATCACGCCTGTCTACGAATTCGGATATGGTCTTTCATATACAACATTCGCGTACTCTTCGCTGTCGATCGAAGCTTCTGCCTCTTCAGGCTCCGTCTCCTTTATCTTGACCAACACAGGCTCTTTCGATGGCACGGAAATTCCACAGCTGTACCTGGGCTTCCCAAGCTCCGCTGGTGAGCCGGATAAAGTGCTCAGAGGTTTCGACAATGTGTTCCTTGCTTCTGGAGCGAAGGAAACGGTTACCATTGATATTTCTCAGAAAGAAATGAGGTGAGCTACATGGTTTTTTTCCCGGATATGAATGGTTCTAATGCAGGGGAATGCAGCATCTGGGACGTTGTCAGCCAAGAATGGGTCGTACCTAGTGGCACTTTCAATGTCTACATTGGTGCTTCGATTAGTGATATACGCCTGACAGGCAGCTTTACGGCCTGACTATAGTCAGTGAAGCAGACCTTAAATATAACCAATATATATCTTTGCAGAAAACATCTATTATTTAATTGAGAACAGATAACCAAAACAACAACAAGCTTCTCCAGGTTTCTTATATATCATGTATATAAATGGGTACAATTATGTATAGTTCAAGAAGCTCATTGAGGTGCAGTGGGGAGAACTGGCTTCATAGGATAGGTGGTGTACTTTGAGAAATTATTTGAGCAGGATTGTACATAATCAGACCAAAAAGTCAAAAACGAATAGTTTGTTACATGTGCTCACCTTCCACAGTTCACTGTATTTCCAATAGAACACCCACGGACCAAGCAGGGTTTTGACGAATCCAGGTGCAGGCGGGAATGATGAACCAGGAGGAAGGTTCTATAATTGACATTCATTTCAGAAACCACAATTCGCGATATATTTAATTTAAGAATGTGTCAAGTTCACGAACCTCTGTACAAAAAAAAACCATTGTCAGAAATTGCGCAATGTCCATTGTCAGTCCGAGACTCGAGACGTGTAAGTGAGATTCAATTCGATTGCACGTACGAAGAACGAAAGGGAGCATCTTGTGGTTATCGCCTTGTTGTGCTTTATGCGTCGCCTTGTTGATTGTGTCCAATTCACTTTCCGAGAAATGCTCGAGGAGCTGGGCGATGTTCAGAGGACACACATTTATATATATATTAAACATCGGACAGACCTTGGATCCCTCGAGTGAGTCTAGCTCTTCCGCTAGATGTTGCATAACAGGGACCAGGATAAAATCAACCTTTGCACGGTAAGTAGCGCTGTCGAGTTTTCCTTCCGCTTTGGCCAAGTTTATGTATTCTATGAGTTCCTCGAGCTAGTGATGCATTCCAATTTGTTCGAGTCACGTATTCGAGGAATGAATGAATGGAAACTCGCATACCGGCTTCAGGAATGATTGATGCTGAGCTTCGTTGTGCACCATGGAACCAGGAATCTTCCTCTCGAGTGCAGGGAATAAAGCAGACTCTTCGGCGTCATGGTGTTCCTAGTGATAATTCAAGTTTCAACACAAGGAAATAAAACACGAGGTTTGCGCTTAGTTAGAAAACTCACAGCCAAGAACGAAGCGGAAAGTAAGGCATATTCGAGATAATTCTGCACGTCACCCTCTGGGTACTTGTCTGCGTAGAAATATGCGCTCTTCCACTTGAAATGGATGATATGAGCATGGGAGTTCGCGGTAGATATGATATGCGTACAGAGTTCCATATGACGAGATGGAGCCTTGAAGTGACGACTTTGGGTCAGTTCGAAAGCAGTGTAAGACGCGGGCGGGTTCAACACACCAAGCCATTGCCCAACGACCCCTGTCCGAAGCAAGAGCTGGTCTCTCTGGTGTTGCCGCAGCCCTATCAATATCAGATTCATATCCTTCATGTACAGTGTATACATGCATTCGACCAACGACCATACCTTATGCTCTCAACATATTTCAAGACCTCCACAGACTCGAAGGTTTTCATTTCCAGACCTGACATGGAGGGGTGTATTCTCAGAGGTGGGTTATAGATATTGTAGGAGACAAAAGCAGCAGATAGTGCGACAAGGAATGCAACAAGCTTGCTAGCCATGGCTTTATTACATAGCAATGCGATGTCAATTTATGTGAGGGCCCAGAATCTAGAGTATAAAGTTATTAACGCCGGCCAATCAGAAGCTCTGGATTACTCCAGAGTTGTCTAGGCGCCGGAAGGATGAAAGAGATTCAATAGAATCATAATTACGGTGCTGGTGCACTAATAATTTTCGACAATATCACTTCCCTGGACCTTGAATGGATCGGATCCTGGACTTTGACTGAATTGGGCAGATTTTGTAGTGAATCAATCCCAACTTAATTCTATCCTAATTCATGTGCCACGTGACTAAATCTTCAAAAAACTGCAATGACAAATCACATCTGCAAAACCTGGATGTTCGCGAGAGCAAGGGTACTAGCTGGAGAGTGCTGTCCAGCACTGAAAGCACTCCCAGCAGTTTTTCAGTACTGCTGGGAGCACTTTCCCAGCTGGATGGTGCTGTCAGCTGCTTTTGAGCTCTTAGCCGAAAATACAGGTTTTACAGATGCAAAATCCTAGTCTGTGCAATGGCAATGGCATATCATTCCTGAGGTACTTAGAAGGCAAAAAATGAAAAATTTTCTTTCGAATTGTGTTTGGTCTACGGGAGACCGAAAATTTCTGTGATGACTAATAGTAATTCCCAATGCTAACGGCTTTCGAGGGCTCAAGCCTAAGAGGGGGATACTGTCAAGTCCATGCCTCAGTGCCCCGCCTGGCCGCTCGGGATTCCGAGATCTACCCTTTATTGTAATCTTCTTCTTATTGTTCTTTCTTGTTACACAAACCCTTTCATCCTAGTTT
This sequence comes from Lentinula novae-zelandiae, assembly GCA_027921425.1. NCBI lineage: Eukaryota > Fungi > Basidiomycota > Agaricomycetes > Agaricales > Omphalotaceae > Lentinula > Lentinula novae-zelandiae. The sequence goes on along the minus strand of MU823554.1, from coordinate 1,288 downwards.
CTTCTTATTGTCTTATTTGCCAACCAAATCCCACCCTCTCTCAAGCCCACAGCACGACTCAAAGACACACCAAGAGAACTATTTGGACATCTGATGCAATGTTGGACAGGACATGCATACGCAGGCGAGTACTACTCACAGTTTGTACCTAATGAGAACGTTAACTGCCCATGTGGCGAAGAATTGCAGACTCGTGAACACATATTGAGGGCATGCCCCAGATATGAAGATCATCGACACATCCTGCAAAAGGCTTCCAAAGACATCTGCCTGAAGGACATACTGGGAACGAGGGAGGGCATTGAAGCCCTAACGGAGTTCCTTGATGAGAGCGGAGCATTCACCAGGACAGGTAGACCTCGAACAACACCCACTGAGCCCAGCTATACGCCACTGGGGATCTGGGAAGAAATCACATTTCACGAAATGGAAGAAGAAAACGTAACTCTGGAGGCCGACTGGCGTGAAGAGACAGTTGATTCCACCGACGAAGGGACCGAGCCCTAATCATTGCGACGTGCAAAACCCAGCCATGGGTGGAGCATACTAATTATTTATCCTTATATCTCAAGACCTATACATATATGGTTGAGCACATTACATCTTCCCCAATTACATACACACTACACACCCATATGACCTGTAGCTATACCATCCCACATAGACCCACACCATGACCAGGACACGAGGAATGGAGGTGGACGATGACCAAACAACTGCCCGTCGCACCTTCCCGCGCCTTAGTACTATAGCCTTACTTACTTGCGGTTAATGAAGAGTTCAAAAAAAATCTTATTGTCTTATTCTCTTGCCTGCAGGTACTACTCGTATAGCCCCTAGTAGTTAGTCTGGCGCTCCGCCCCAATGCACCGATCCGTAGATATAAATACTGCCTGTACGATACTGTAGTTCCTCAGTTTAATTATCAACCCTAGATTATCCTCTCTGACTTAGATCATCCTCTCTTGTCCCTAAGTCTTCAGGCTCGTCGCCTTGAAGTCTTCCTTACTCTGACCTTAGGACTTATATAGTTCTTTGGTTCGCTCCCTGTCATCGGCACTCCCGCCGCTCCAACCTGGCTGCTACTAGTTCTCTTCTTCTTTATTTTCGATCTCTGGGGACTAACAGCATAACGGCAGTGTTGTTAATAACTTCACTACTGTCCCACTTGACCCTCCGCACTTAGACACCTTGTAGCCTCTGTCATGAAGTACGCAGCCCCTATCATTTTCCTCCTCTCACCGTCTCTACGCCCTTATTTGTACGATACATCACTCCATCACTTTCA
>MU823553.1:6262-39274 GCA_027921425.1 Lentinula novae-zelandiae | reverse complement strand
CTGACCTTTATTGCCTCTCTGAGATTATAAGCTAAACACTATCCAGGTTGGTACCACAGAGTGTCACCACTGTGTATCCCCTGTCCTGCTCAACAACTCATACCACAGATCGTGCCTTCAAGAAAACACATTATGCCTTCCCTTCTGATCCACCCCTTCCGAAGCTTGATGAGATGCGCTCCCGTGTGGCAGCTCTCTCTAGTGTTGAACCCGAGGTCTATCACTGCTGTGTCAACTCCTGTATTTGCTACATTGGATCACACGAGTCGTGCCAAAAGTGTCCATTTTGCAATGAGTCTCGGTACCACCCAGATGGAAAACCTCGCAAAACTTTCGTTTATATCCCTATCATCCCTCGTTTGCAGGCATTCCTGATGAATCAGAAGATTGCTCAGCAGATGCAATATTGCCATGAATATTGTAATAATTCTGACATATCATCTTCCCGCAACATCAACAATGTTTTCGATGGTGACGAGTACCTCAAGCTCCGGAATGAGTTTGTCAAAGTTGGTAATCGTAAACTGTCACACCGGTACTTTGATGATCACCGCGACATTGCACTAGGTCTCTCAACGGATGGATTTGGGCCATTTAAACGGCGCAAACATACCTGCTGGCCATTGATTCTTTTCAACTACAATCTCCCTCCTGATATCCGCTTCCATCTTGAGCACATATTGGCTCTCGGTGTTATTCCTGGTCCCAAGAAGCCAAAGGATATGGATTCATTTCTATGGCCGTTTGTCAGGGAAATGCTTCGTCTAGCTCTTGGAATAAGTTCCTATGATGTTTGTTCAAGGAAAATGTTTTCACTACGAGCATATCTCATTCTTGTCTTTGGTGATATTCCTGCGGTATCAATGGTTATGCACATGACAGGCCATAATGGGTTTTCACCATGTCATATGTGCAAAATTACTGGTCTCTGTGTTCCAGGAGCATCCGGAACAACCCACTATGTTCCGCTGGATTGTTCTAAGCACCCAGATGTTGTTTTGGAGATCAATGAGATAAAGTGCTATGATCCAGAAGAGCTTCCCCTGCGGACTCATGATGAAATGTTTCAGCAGGCCCAACATGCAGAAGCAGCTCCTACTGAGGCTGAAGCCACACGCCAATCTCGGGCAACAGGTATCAAAGGCCCATCTATTCTGTTCAACCTTAGTTCACTTTGCTTTCCACTTTCCTTTCCTTATGATTTCATGCACTTAATATGGGAAAATCTCATGAAGAATCTCATACTCCATTGGACGGGTTCATTTAAGGGCTTAGACAGTGGCTCCGAATCATATGAAATTCCTGATACTGTTTGGAAGGCCATTGGTGAAGCTACTGCTAAATCAGGTTCTACTATTCCGTCAGCTTATGGTGTATGTGTTCCAAACATCGCAGCTGATGGGGTCTATATGTCCACTGAGATGTACTCATTTTGGACCCTCTACCTTGGCCCTGTTCTACTTCATTGTCGATTTACATCAGAGTGCTATTACCATCATTTCATTCAACTTGTATGCCTCCTCACAATATGCCTTCAATTTGAAATATCATCTGTGGAACTTGAGGAAGTCCGTGTAGGGTTTATCAAATGGGTCAAGGAGTATGAACGGTACGCAGGCTGAAGCACTATTTTAATTTCGCTGGCTCATTTTCCATAGTATTTATTATCGGTATTCTCCCAAATGGCTCCCAGTTTGTCCGTTAACTATCCATGCACTGTTACATATTGCGCCCAGTATCAAAGCAACTGGCCCAGTCTGGTGCTATTGGGCATTCCCAATGGAGCGATACTGTGGGGCAATCCAACCTGCAATCCGTAGTCGTCAGTTTCCATTTGCTTCCCTAGCCCGATATGTCCTCGAAGATGCACGCCTAACCCAAATCAAAGTATTCTATGACAAAATTGATGAATTATCTCTACAGTCTGTGCATAAAGGGCTTGTTTGTGGTGCCTGTCAAGTGGCTTCCTGTTAGTCTCGAGTTAATCTATACATCATCGTGATTGGTACTAACAGCAAACTAAGATCCTTCATGTCATCTTCTTCCACCAAAGCTTCCCAGACCACCAGCTGTGTCATCTTTGACACCACTTATTGGTGCATTGAGTACTCGGTTTCAAAACCGTGTTGGAGTGGTTAAAAAGAGTCTAGAGATGGCTTATATCGAGAACTGGGGGAAGATTCAATGTATAGACTCTGAAGCAGGTGATACAATGCAAGCATCAGAGGCAAAGAGAGCAGGAGATGACCACCGTGATGCATCGTATGTCCAGGTAGGTTCCCTACTGCAAAAGTTCTTATTTAATCACTGATATTCATGGTTAGTACGAGATGCTTCAGGGCTTGACTTCCATTTTTACTCCACCAATGGACAAATTCATGTCACCGATATCACCAGCGTGCAGTGTGTTATTGGACGGATCCCCTGCGGTAAGAATGAATGGTGTATCATTGATAGAAGTGGTGTATTGGGTCGTGCATTTTTTCTCAAAGATGAAGATTGATTGATTGAGACATTAACTAGTACTACCATCAACAATGATTAATATTTAGACCGTTTTGGGCTTGGTGTGCTACAAACAAAGGCTCCCTGCAAAGACTCCCTTTCGTACCACTGAGAACTCTGAATGATGTCAGAAGACCATCTTCATTTCAGAATGTTGCTATGTGTAGAATCTTCGAGAGGTGACAGTGAAGGACTTGATGTCTCTAATAGTGGCGAAATGAATAGAGTCCAATGGCTAAAGGCAAAGCACTCACCTATTTGAATCTCCTTTCCCATTTTTTTTAGACCTTGGGGAGGGAGATGACTCTACAACTCTATTCTTGTCACAGCCAATGCCAATGTCAATTACATTCATGGCCGCTTTCTTCTCATAGACTGTATTTTCACTATAATCCTCGGGCACAATTTCACCAGTTGGAAGATGTTTACGACGCTGACGCAAGAGCTGGTGCACAGTAGGCTCAACTAGTGTCATATCTGAGATTTCAACTTGGGGGCTAGATGGAGTTGCCTCGGGTCCAGGATTTGAATAGTCATCAAATAGCGTGAAGTCTACATAGAAAGTGGTCAGTAAATGTACACACATATTCCAAATACTGCTCACAATAGGTCCTACAGGGTTAGAGTCTCGTACTTTCACTGTAACTTTACAGTTCACTGCCTCCGCTTTTTTGTCTGTTGAGATAGCATTTGGGAGGTTCCCACTCCGTATTGTGATGGATATAGGTTGGGCAGAATGTATAGTGAACAAGCAAGACATATCAGTAGGGATATGAGTACAAGCAAACCCACTGAAAATGTGGTATGAAGTGAAGGCCATGGTTTGATCAATTGATCTGATTGAGTCCGAAAAGAATTAGGTTGAAGTGAAGGGTAAATAACGACCTATAGATAACCTATTGATGTTCAAAATTCCGAAATGATTTTGGCACCCTTTCTTAGGTTCTTCACATCAACCTAGCACTAATTGGTACCAACTTAGACTAGGTTACCGCTGATTTTGACACTATTATAGGTTGCCTATCAACCTATTCTACCTTCACAGTGATACCTCTTTAGAGGTTGAAAGGGTCTTGGTACATAGAGCTGACATAGAGCAAAGCTTTTTGATTCTCTCTTCTATGAAATTGACAAAACAGTCTTTTGTTTTCGTTTATTCTATATACTATACATAGTGTTTACAAATTACAATGTAATGCTAATTTTCTTTATCACCTTGCTTGCAAGTTGCAAGGTCTATTCTACCCCGGAATTGAACATTTTTGATGTGCAGGCACACTTTGAACTTGTTTTTATTTTGAAGGTTCCACAACAACTTGCCCATTCTCCCATCTACATGAGATTCAGAACATATGGAATGCCCTGTACCCACTTGCGGTGTGTGTAATGAAGTACGTAGCCCCTATCATTTTCCTTTTCTCACCGTTTCGACGCCTTTACTTGTACGATTACATCACCACCAAATCCCATTGATTACTGATCCACCTGACCCCCATCATCGATTACTGATCCACCTGTTACCCTTCTCCTTCTACTGGCTTCCACCACCTTCCTTGTTCCTAAACTGTACAGTATTACATTGTCATTTCTCGCAGATCAGATTATGTATAAGTAGCCAAACCCCCACAGCCTGGTCCCTTATCTTGACCTCTCTGTCATTATCTTGGGACCAGGTATGTGTTTACTTATTATTACCCATGACTATGATACTCAATATATCTCTGTCATTATCTTGGGACCAGTCCATCTCTGCTCTGCTTAGTTGCTCCACCTTCCTGCCCCGCTTAGTCACTCTGCCTCTATTGCTTTGTGACATTAGGTCAAGATCCACTACTGCACTGACAGCCTACCAATAAGGTTGTCCTTGCAGGATCCACATACATCATGTCTTCTACATCCGTAGATCTTTCTGATTATACTACTACAACAGACTGCTCTGCTCTCCAACATGCACTTGACCCTAGAGATCAGCACCATGTCCACCATATTGGCAATAGCTGGTATGACTGTGACTCTCAGCCTTGCCCCCATGCGCTCTCCAATTCAGTCCAGAACCCAACTACTACAGAAAATACAACCTTCCTGCCAATTCCCCACCCCCAATCACCTACTCCTATTATATCGACTCCTGCCCTGCCTGCCCCACCTGCCTCTGCAGAGGATCTCATGAATTAGCTCATTAAACAAATAGCCAAACTTGGTACAGCCATGGAGGAACACTTATCCTCCAAATCCAGCATGAACAAACCCGAGGTATTCAAGGGTAAAGACAGTAATGAAGCACATTGCTTCAGAGCTCAGTTCCAGAACTGGGCATCAGAACAACCTGATCTCGCCAACAGTCAGGCAAAGCTTATCAAGTCGGCTTTGGGCTTCTTCACAGAAGGTGCTGGAGACTGGGCGACTCCCCATTTGCTACATTTTAATGCGGAGAATCTGTTAAGATCATGTACGCCATATAACCGTGCCAGAGGCTACAAGGTGTCTAAGTGCGGAGGGTCGAGTGGGACAGTGGTGAAGTTATTAACAACACCGCTGTTACACCGTTAGTCCCCAGAGATCGAGAACAGAGAAGGTGAGAACCAGAAGCAGCCAAGTCGGAGTGGTGGTAATGCCGACGACGGGGAGCGAACCAAAGAACTTCTAAGTCCTAAGGTCAGAGCGAGAAGTACTTCAAGGCGACGAGCCTGAAGACTTAGAGAGTGACAAGAGTACAGAGAGAGACTCAAGTCAAGGACATTAAGAGAGTGATCTAAGATGATAATTCAACTGAGGAACTACAGTATTGTACAGGCAGTATTTATATCTACGGATCGGCACATCGGTGCGGAGCGCCAGACTAACTACTAGGAGCTATATGTAAGACCTGGGTCAGAATTGGTCTTAGGGTAGGTTTTAGTATAGTGAGTTTACGTTGTAGCGTGCTAGGAGCAGGCTGGAGCTCGAAGGGAGCTATGGGAACCGCGACCGAGGACAGGAATGACCTAGTAGTGGCTGGGATGGAGAGATGTGACCCTTGAAGGGGTTCCTATAAGGTCCAGGGAGGTCCCTAAGGCATAGGGAGGGGAGGTAGAAGTAACAGAACCTAGTAGCATTGCGTAGTAGGAGTTGTACTCGCTAGAACGTCAACGTAAGATCGAATAGATTGTAGTCAAAGTGGGTCTCAAGTTGGTAAGCTCCTGAGAAGATATACGCCCGGAAGGGAAGGTCCCGGGAACTGGGGCTTAGAGGTGGATGTCCTCGAGTGTTGGAGGTTGTAACGGAGAAGCGATACGTAGTTTGACGTAGGGGGTAGCTTCGACGTTACCTAGATTGAGGTCCCAGAGCTTGAGGAGCAGTTGGAGAGCTCGAGGAGGTTTGGGGGAGGTTAGCTCACCAAGGCATTAGGCGTTGGGGAGCTTTAGTATTGTTCGAGGGAGCTCGGAGACTCACTCGGATTGCTTAGACGGGAAGTAAAAGTGTATATTGGATTGTATAGATGATTGTAGAGACAATAGACGAGAGTAGAGAGAAACTGAGATAGAGAAACAGTGAGTAAAGAGAAATCTGTATGGTTAGCAGGTACAAAGGGACAGGGACTGGACCTATGCAAAAGGGTGTGTGTTCAAAATATACCAAGGTCGGCTTCTGGACGCTACAGGACTGCTTAAATACGTATAGGGAAGTTAACAAAGGGACATAGTATGAAACGAGCACTTAATGGGGCCCCCAAGTACATGAGGACGGAATGATGGGCGCATGTACGTGGTTCCAGGACCCTGTAGTGGAGTTGTTCGGTTGAATTGAGGGGAACTAAGGATCGTGGAGGTTGTTCTAGCAGTAAGGAGGTCTGTGGGACGTTGGGAGTGATCTCAGGGGTCCAGGGAAGGAGGCTGAGGAGGTTGGGAACTATGTTAAGGAGCTTGTGGGCTATGTGATTCAGGGTGAGGCATGACATGAGTGTGATGGTCATATTTGTCCTGATCTAAGATTTTCTTCCAGGAATTCATCTAAAGCCTTCTGTTCTGGTGGACAGAGGGGATAAACTTTGCAATCAACTGGCTTAGAGCCTGGCGTTAATTCTATAGCATGATCCCATGGATGTCTTTCCGGCATTTGGTCAAAATCCTTTTTACTAAATACATCAGCATACTCAGCAAGGTACGGAGTAGCGGCATCTGTAGTAGCAGTTTGTACTTTGATATGGCCTTGGTTGGAAAGATACCCATTCCAATTGAACCAGAAGATCCTTTCACCATTGACAAGCTTTTCCTCTGTACCATCATCCTCAGGTGATTCATAGTGTGGCAAATACCCGCATTTGTCAGGACAATGTTCGAATGTTAATGTAGATTCCTTCCAATCAATACTGGGATTATGATAACGTAACCAGTCTATGCCTAGGAAGATATCTGTCTTGCCTAAATTGGTAACTGCCATATCTATTCGTTCGGCATGATCACCTATCACCATTTGGACTTGTACATAGCCTTCTATGGAACCATTTTCATTCAGAGTGCCATTGGCGTTATAGACCGGCATTTTGACTGGTAACTCCTTGACAGTAAGCTGGTGCTGTTCTACAAAATCCTTGTCTTATTCTCTACCCTGCAGGTACTATATGTATAGCCCCTAGTAGATAGTCTGGCACTCTGCCCCGATATGCTGATTAGTAGGTATAAATACTCCTGTACTATACTGTAGTTCCTCAGTTTAATTATTGACTTAGATCATCCTAGATTGTCACTCTCTCTTCCTCTGAAGTCCTAAGGGTTCTTCCCTTGAGTACTCTCTACTCTGACCTCAGGACTTATATGTTCTTTGGTTCACTCCTCGCCGTCAGTGTTACCGCTGTTCTGGCCTGGCTGCTTCTAGTTGCCTTCTCTCTACTCTTGATCTCCAGGAACTAATGGCATAACAGCAGTGTTGTTAATAGCTTCACCACTGTCCCATTTGACCCTCCACCCTTAGACACCTTGTGGCCTCTGGCATGGCTTCTCGGTGTACATAATCTTAACAGTATGTCGCTTCATGCCAATTTTAAGCACTGTACTTCCTTTTTAGTACACCTTTTTTGCCTATATATGGTCATCATGTAACAAATAGTAGAAATGGAGAACCCAATCAATGTCAAAGTGTCAAAAAAGAAAAGTTGAATGACTAAAATTCAGTAACTAAAAGCACATGGCAGGACATTTGATGGCAAAATCAAAATGTAGGGTCTACAAAACACTTCAACCTCTAAAGAGGTAGTGGGAATTTATTGATGGGTACATCTGCATTCATATCATACTAGGACTCCTTTCAGTGTAAGTGCATACTGTTAGTGTATTGGCTTGTATCAGTAGTTTGTTATGCACTTCATGTACTTAAATATTAATGAAATGCATATGCTCTTTTTCAATTTATGTAGGCAAAAAGAAAAAGCCCATTGGCTTTAGTTGGAATGCTTGGCGTGGCATTGAATCCCTGCTTCAAAGATTTGAGCCTACAGCCCATTTGAACTCTGGGTTAAAGTTACAGATTATGCATTACACACCAGAGATTTTACCTGCAGCATCAATTGCCTGTGGTCAACTGTTGTTTAATAGGACTGCATGCCTGTGTAGCTTGGAGGTCTATCAATGTCTATCACTTGGTCCTGCACCAGCTCCCACTACTATTGGGTCAATGAAAGGGTTTTTTGGGATTCGGAGTCCGGATTCTGTTGTGTGCAAGTTGTGGCTGAAGCTCCTAGTACCGGTACTGGTAAGCACTCATTGTCAGATCCTGATTCTACAACTGAACCATTGATACCATTGTAGGATCCCAAAATTTCCCATAACCTCATGAGGTACAACACCATACTTTCTCGAAGTTTGGCTCAAGTGATACCATCCACAAGTACGTCATTCAGTGATTGGCAGTACAGCCCGACGCCGGCCCGCTCCTTTCCATAATACGCACTGCGCAGCAAGCCGAAATTTTTCCCTATTTTCCACCACATCCACCGTGACCATAATATATCCATGCCCAACGGTATCCATGCAATTACCAGTATCCACACTCACCGCCAACACGATATAATCATGACCATACCGTGCCCCACTCCCGTAGACTTTCCGTCCGTTCCCCCCCTTACTCTGAGCTCCGACCGGACCGTTTTCAAGGGACTAATAACGCCGAGTGCTCAGACATATTGTCCATGCAACTTCATGATGCATACATACCATACGAAGCAACGGATTAATATTCGGATATGTTATGGTCATCATGGTCCCAAGGAATCAACGTTGCAACACGAGCCCGGCCAAACACGTCATGCAGTACATTTCTTGTGTCATGCTCGGAAGAAGGATAGAACTATTTTAAAAAAGCAGTTGATCCCGAACCGTTGAAATCCCCTCCGTCGACTTACCCTCGTCGATATGGCTTCTTCCCGCGGCTCGTCTCTAGGCCTCATCTCTCTCCTCTCCTTAGTCTTAGTCTACTTCTCTATCATTACCACCTATTCCTATGATTCCGCCTTCGTCGACGCGAAGCCCCTCAACCTTCCATCGACATCGTCTCAACTGAGCAAACGCACTGCACGTACTACCGCTCCCGCTGGAGCCCTCGTTGTAAGCAAATCCCCTGCAAGTGGGCAGTATAGCACTGTACAGGCGGCGGTGGACGCGCTTCCGGATGATGGATCGACGCAGGTTATTTTCATCGAGACGGGTGTGTGCATATGTCATTGTTTTGTTTTTCGTTCCCCTTTTCTTCAATTTCCTGGGATGGTTTTTCGTTCATGTCTTGCAGCGTCGTGGGTCGTGCTCTCCACGCATCAGAAAATTGCTTTTCATCTATAGCTAATCTCTTTGACTCTTTCATGATTGTTTTACTATGATACTCCAGCACAATCTCGATTGATCTTGCGAATACTGATACGTTTGGATATCTTGAAAATTAGGAACATACGACGAGCAAGTGTATATTGACAGGAGCGGAATGTTGACGGTATGTTCACCAATCTGAAACACTCTGACTCTCAAATTCCATGTCATCGACTGACTGTTTTCTTTTTCTTGTTTTTTTTGGCTTGTATCATGAACCTTTCCATAACCACTCCGAATTCTCTACTTACATCTACATCTACATAACGCCAAACACGAACACCCCGCTCATGTTGCATGCCACTCCAACTTGAATTTAACCTTCGCTGCCTTCTGAAGATCCTCGGCGAAACCGCCAACACCGCCAACTACGCCTCAAACGTCGTCACCATCACCAACTCGCTCTCCGCCACCGCTGCGGGGTCGGACGACGCGAGCGGAACTTTGAGGGTACATAAAGATGATTTCGCGCTGTATAATATCAACGTGAAGAACACTGTGAGTGATTCCTCGTTCCGCTAAGTTCTTTTTTTGGGAAGATTTACTACTGTATATACCATACACTACTTGGATCGTGTTTTATGTTCCGTGTCTATATTGGTTTGGTTAATTCAATAGTCAATCGAACTGATTTCTAACCCCATGTCTCTTTTTTTTCCCTGGGTTTCTAGTTCGGACAAGGTTCACAAGCACTTGCGCTTAGCGCGTATGGAACGAACCATGGGTATTATGGAGTGGGATTTTATAGGTAAGATCGTGATACTAGCTATAACTTGAACCTCACTTTCTCGCACCCCCACCCAGCTATCAAGACACCGTCTTAGCCGAACAGGGTGCTCAATACTACGGTTATTGCTACATCGAAGGCGCGGTAGACTTCATCTTTGGTCAACACGGATTCGCGTTCTTCCAGAGAAGCACCATTGCGTCCGTTGGTCCTAGAACGATCACTGCTGACGGACCAAGTGAAAAAGGAGATGGGCTTTGTGAGTCTTTTTTTCTTTTGGTGTTTAGATGAAAGGGCTAGTAGAGAACTGACAAGTTTCTTTCTCGCTCCCTTTTTCCCTCTCTTTCGTTCTCTCTTGCGTTCTCCGAATGGACAGTCGTCATCAACGAATCGACAATCGAACAAAGCGCTGCTGCGACTGAAGATTTGACTGGGTTGGTTTATTTAGGGAGACCGTGGACTGAATACGCTACGTATGTTTTGTGTCCAGTCTCTCCTTTTCCTTCCTCTCTCTTATTCATTCTCTTGCACCCCACCCCTTCCGCTGCCTCCCATATGCAAACACACAGCGTCGCCTTCACCTCCTGCACCCTCGGCTCCGTCATCAACAGTGCCGGGTGGGAAATATGGTCCACCTCCGAACCGAACACAGAGGATGTTACATTTGCGGAATACGACAATGGTGGTGGGTAGCACTTCCCCGGCTAACTATATACTCTTCCCTCCTCACCTCTCTTCTTCTGGATAGGCGCTGGCTCCGTTGGAACCCGTGCCTCTTTCGCGACGAAACTGACGTCGAACGCTGGATATACCGCTGCGGCTGTTTTAGGGAGTACTTGGACATCCTGGGTCGATCAGGGGTATGTTGATCAGTAAGTGAGTTGAGGGTCTAGGCTGAATTGTCAATTTGGCTGGGGAAGAAGGGGAAGGCAAAGGCAGGGAATGAATGATGTTACCATACATTGTATACCACTGTGTTTCAGTTGCTCGTGTTGAATGTTTTGTCTGGTCTAATCTTTTTGCAGGGTTTGTAGTGAAATGCTATGATGCCCTTAGCATTAATTACCCCCCTCCTCCTCGGTTACACAAAACAGCATCACATTTGCTATGTCTTCAATGATGTGCAGTAGCAACCCTGGTGGGGCAAAATAATGTACAAAGAATGAAGCAAGGTCAGTAATGCATATCAATTGAAGCCTGGCAGAAGTGAAGAAAGGTCTTGACATTACTGGAACATACAAGGTTATTCATTAATGCAGCCATGGTTCGATGGCATATTGGGCTATCGCATCTGTCTAACAAAGGTATTTGTCCCCGGTTCTTTTGTTGAATGCATGGGTTAGAACTGGAAGAGCGGAAAGTACGGCAACGTAAATGTGTCTGTCCCTCGCCCGCAAGGCTTTCCTACTTATAACGTGGCAAGTGGAGACAACCATCATCCGTTCATTATCTTTTTTACATCAATGATACTTTATATCGCAATATACTTTTTTTTCCAAGCATGATATCTCCTCCACGAATCCCAGTCTTGTACCCCCGTCATTGAATTGGTCCAGCAAACTAATCATATCAAGGTCAGTGAGCATAACCTTACCAATGACCTAGTATGCCAAACCAGCACCAGCTGCTTTTCGAGGATCATTCGCTGCTTCAATCGTACCATTGGGTTGGCGGATAACAACTATGACAGAAGGAAGAACCATTAGTAATTCAGCAGGAAAACATCGGAGAAAAGATGATGGAAAAAAAACACATACCATGCGCCGTAGACCCCGTGGTACTCTGATACGAGATATTATAACCCATATCTCTGAAGTACGCCACTGTACCATTATCATAACCCGCAATCCCAACGTTTTCCGACGCATACTCGAAATACGTGTTACCATCAAGCTGGTCGTGCCAGCGAGAATGATGAACACACAGTGTAGAGTTGAGACCTTGATCTATATGATGGTAGAGGTGCTGGAGAGTGGCGGTAATAACTATTGATAAAACGACGAATGAACTTCGAGAAGAGGTCGGAGATCGTGTAGCGGGACGACGCACTTCGACTGCCACCTGCACTTCCTGTCGCAATAATGATATCGCCCGTCTCCAAATCCTCTGCGATCGAGGAAGCAATTGATGACTGTGGCCGTTTTCCGCCAGCCTGGTATTGTATGTACAGATGAGGGAAAAGGATATATCGAAAAACAAAATGATACACACGATATAGTTCGCCGGCGAAGCACTGAAACCGAAATCGTTGATCTCTCCCGGGGAAGAAAAGTCACCCATCTCGTCGTTGAGAATGACACCATCCGAAGTCATTAGATATGAGCCCCAGAAGTTGTTACTATTCCAAAAAGCAATCGAGTCCATGGAAGTGAGTCCCTCTTGCTACTCAAGAACAAGGAAAACTTACACAGTGGTCGTCAAAGAGATCGCCATCCCATCTTTATCAATGACTGCCATATGTGAAGTGCCATTGTCAATGAGAACTTGGTAGTTTTCTGGATTATAATAAGTCACAGGGAACGTCTGGTTATCCATAATCTTGCTCCGAGTTTCATTTACCACGGCCTCAGTGAGAAAGTATGCTTCAAGCTCAGTGACGTTCGGGGTGAAAGCCGGGTCACCGTATTCAGTTCTCTGACCATATGCAAAGCGGGTGGCTTCAACTAGTCGATGAGTAGTTAGATTGATGGAGGGGTCGCTATAAATAGACAGATGAATAAGTATGCGCGTTAGAACAAATCAAGTATTGAAGAAGAGCTGGGACTCGGAATTGGAACACCGATGTACCTGTCTGAAACATTCCCATCGAAACCCTCGAATATTTTGAGCGCGCTAAGCACCACAGTCCCACTAGACGGAGCTACGGTGGAAAAAATCCTGGTATTGCGGTACGTGATATTCCGAGGCTGACGAACAATCGCTGTATAACCAGCCAAATCGTCCGTGGTCATAATCCCGTTACTTTGATATACAGTTGAAGCAGTGTTAATGGCAATGTCACCCGTATAGAAGACGTCGGCACCATGTCGGGCAATCTTCTCCAAAGTTTTGGCATATCTCTAGCGTTCAGCTGTCATTGGTACAACGGTGTAAGAAAACTGAGGACGTCATTCTAACCTTGCGATAGCAAATATCCCCTTCGACAAGAACAGTACCATTGGGAGCATAGGTTTCGGCCCAGATAGCATCCTGCGTAATGAAGTCCAATCCTTGCAAAGCAGAAGCAAGGTCAATGTTGACTTCGAATCCATTTTGAGCGAGGTTTATGGCTGGTACGAAAAGATCTTCCCAAGGCAGGGACCCGTGTCTAGTCGACAAATAGACAGATAATATAAATGGTACCTTCAAACTTGTACCTTGTTACCGGTCTTGTTACTTACCGCTGATGAAGTGTCTCCCAGCCACGCAAATCCCCCGGAACACCAACTGAAAGACCGCCCAAAAACGAAGCGTCCGGGTCGGAATTGTTGACATACATGTATTCGTTCCCCGCAGCAGGCATCGTTTCTCTGAAATCAATCATCTCGTAGTCGTGACTGCCATCATCGTTGTTGAACCGGACGAGCATGAATCCGCCTCCGCCGATGCCCTGCAAAGAAACAAGCAAAGCAGGATGAATGGATGAAACGTTTTAATATTGACGCGGTCAGAACGTACCGAATGGTAAGCAGATATCACTCCCACACAGAGACCTGACGCGATGATCTACATGTCGAAAAGCACTGTCAGCCATACGGAGATGACCTTTTTATAGATAGCAATGCCGGAAGAACGAACCGCATCAGCTGCATTCCCTCCTTGCTTGAGAATGTTGATTCCTATTTCCGTGCAAGGTGCTACAGGGTATGATCAACTCATGAGTTGTCAGGTATCCTCAAGATCGAAAAGTCCAACACACCAGCCTCTGTTGCAATACCGCCATGAGGAGCAGTCTCTCGAGATAAAACCTGGTCACCCGTGCTAACAGCCGTACCATGAACAACAGGTACAACAATGGCAGCACTGAGAAAGAGGAGGCAAGATCCAATTAGTCGAAGCTTCCCGGCAAGCATCTTGGTTGTATGAGGTACAGGTCAGGTCAGTATCAAGAGAAGAGGCCCGAAGTCGTCTGCTTTATATGAGTGTTCTTGGGTGTTACCCCTTAACTCGGGGCAATCACCATTGTATCAATTAAGCAGCTATTCGAGGCTAGTTTTGATGTGCTAGGATGTGCTGGCTGGACTGTGGCTGGATATTGAATGTTTGAATGGAGGACCAATCGGTGGCAGCATGTTTTAGTGACAATGTAGCGGTTGTTTTGACAGTCTGGCTGATGTTGCCTGGGGGGGTTCATTGCTAGTGTAGAGACAAGGAACGGTGTATATTTCCTCCCGTACGACAGAGAAAGATGAGACGGTCCTGTGTATTCGGGAGTCCGAGGTGCCTCGTACCAGGACTTTACCCTTTGAATCGATAGGTCCAAATACCTTTCTTCTGCCGTTGCTGTACCACGATGTATACGCGAAGAGCAGAAGTTGCACACGGAGCAAACTGGTCAAAGTCCTGGATAGCTGTGTGCCGAAGGATGAGACCAACTCGAGTTCCTATCACAGCTTCTGGGATCTTGTGCAACTGCTGATCAACAAGCTGATAAGACCATGGCGGAAGCTAGTGCCATGGAACAGAAGCAGAAGGATCGCGATCACGTGCATAGACCGATACTGATAAGATAAGTATTCAACTGTGGAGAATGTAAAGCACTAGTACTGTTAAGCGCGCTCTATCTTAGTGGGTGGGGTTTGGTCTGGCGCACAGCCCCGCTGGGTGGGAGATCACACGAAAAGCGGGTTGGCTGAGCCTAGAGTGTCTTTGTCAGAAGACTGCACAGTAGGGTGGCATAGGGAAGAAAGGGTGGGTTCACAAAACGAGCTTGAACGATTTACAGTGATGAGAGCGAAGCTCAAAGACGTTCAGCGCCGCACTCATCGCCATCTGAGACCCTGCTGCCTTCTCTCGGATCAGGGTAGTATATATATCATACCGGCGGTGAGGTCTAAATCCAACCATCGGTTTACCGTGAACCTTGTGCTAGTACAGTGCTAATGTAACATCCAAGTCTGCAGCAATTGCTCGTTGTATTGACTTCTCACTGCACAAAATATATTATTCTTGTTGATTTTGTTGCATCAACTTCAGCGTTTCATGCCTGGATTTATCTATGTGCGGACGATGCCTAGTTTCCAATTTTTCTCGCCCACTCCAGTATAACATCAACAGTGGCAAGGAATGTCTCTTCCTGTGGAATATATTTAAACCCAAAACCTCTTTTGCGAATGTGATATCCAATGGTGCGCTAGTCTGGGCCAGGAAGTGAACTCTCCTTAGGCAATCTCCCGGCCAACTCCGGTTTCTTCTACTGATCAACTCCGTGACGTCCTTCCATTTGAGCGTCCCATCACCAATGTTGAACCTCTTGTCGCGCCCGGGAACCGGGGGAGTCAAAAGCACGCGGACACGCGCACGAGCGGCATCCCGGACGTCAATCATAGGCCTGATATGGATCGGAGGGTACTCACGAGCGATGAGCATCTTAACGAATCTGTTTGTGCCGAGACTGCTGGGGGAGATGTGAGAGGGCTGAGTTGGGGACCGAAGATTGCAGGAGGTAGAAGGATAATGAAGTCCACGTCAGGGTGACAGCGGGATATATCCCGAATAGCTTTATCAGCAAGGATTTTGGATTCTTGGTAGACCCGCATCCTGTCATTCTTGAGGTCGATAGTTTACGGAGTGATGGAACCGAAGTATTTCTCCGTGAGAACGCGGGTACCGAAGGCAGCTTGGAAATCAGCTAGAGAGGGTGATAAGTTTGGTCGTTGGAGGTAATGTGGATGACCTACTGACAAAGAGGTTTACGAATGTCCCACTCACACCTGCAGTGATGGATTCCTTTACTACTACGACGGTGCCTTCATAAGCTCCCTGTTTAACTAAAACATCAGGACGGCGAGTAATACTAAACAATGGGTATGACATCCAAAGATGAACTCACGGAATAAAGATCCTATCCGGTAATTCCTTCACCATGTACAGGCGAAGCGGAGTGTATTGAGGCTTCAGCGTCTTTCAACGCTGCTGTGTGATCCGAAGTCAGAGTTGGTACTTCCAGTATTTCAACCTGCGCTGTAGTGGCTTGAGGGAAAATAGCCTGGGACTTCGCAGTCGAACGAGCGGTAGCGCGAATGGTGTAGCCTTTCTTGAGGAGCTGAGAAATGAGATGTTCCCCCAAGAAAGCCAGTTCCACCAGTAACCTTTTAATCCAACGTGACTGTCAGCTTGATACCAAATCATACAGAAAGAAGGCACGTAGGAGAACAGCTCCTTTAGAGTCAGACATTTTGTCCATTTTGTCCAAGTTCATATAATGAGATGAGTGATTGCAGGACGATGAATAGCAGTTTCAGTGACAATACTCGAATATGTCGCCTTCATGGGCCATTGTCATAACCAATTCAGCCATATGGTGTGCATACTCGTTGTTCTTGCAAACTTGAGCGGATGAATCATTCCGTATCCCCGCCTGGCCGTTGCAGACCTTGCACTTCAGATTACTTATTGAATCGCTTTGTAGGTTCATTTGTTGATTTCTGATCACTAATTTTGGCTAATGCTTGAATTTCGTGGGAAATTTTCCCTGCACGGCCGTAAACTTTACTATACCTACCCTTCACGACCCCGGTCAGACCAAGCTAGATACTTAGGGCGTAACAAAAAAACAAGCAAGACATAAAGCTTAAGGGCCGTGACCGATGCAGATAATTCAGTGAAGAGTGAGCACATTTGGGATCGCAGGCGTCTGCACATCAATCGAGCGAATCTATGTGCAAACTTTCAAGTCTTAGTGAGTGCTCACCTTATTCAACTCACTAACTGAAGCAAGGTGGCATGAAGGCGTACACCCAACAATCTTGCAAAAGAAATTTCTTGGGCCTTGCCAGTAGCATTCTGAGGAGTTTGAAAGGGATTCTGGATGGGTTTAATGGTACTGGAGTGGCAGCATGTGGCATTCACAAATCTTTGCAAATGCAAGCACGATAGCACAGATTCCTTCGACCATTCCCTGTAACAGCTACCATATTTCATCCATAGATCAGCGCTCGGGAAGAAAGACTCCAAGGTGGCGATTCAATGACCTCCCTCAAACACATTGGCTCAAAAGAGATGTAATTGTGATGTTCGTGCTTCAAGCAAGTCTGACTTTCGCATTCGCCGCAGGAAGGATGTTCTGGTCCTCATTATCTTCTTGGATCCAATCACGCCCACCGATCATCAAGCAAACTTGACAAATTTTAAGTTTGTTAAACCAATCAGATTTTATTGAGAACTTTCATCATACACCAGTCATACACAGAAATCGTCAAAGGGAAAGATAGATTGATACACGGCACTGGGGTAAAATGTGCCTGATTCAAATGTTCCTCATTTTCATTGAGACAGGTATTTTGTATATCCCCAGTGTACATTGAACTAACACCACGTACACAGACCTACACGCATACAGAATACCCAGGACTTCATCAAAATGCATCACCTTTCGCATCGTGCATCTCATTATAGATCGTCACCCAAGCCTCAGGAGGTTGCGGAGCCGAAACCGCCTTTGCAGATGCTAAATATGCAAACACCCCATTCAGATACGCCAGATTAGTTTTCGGAACATTGTTTCCTTTGTGCAGTGCAGGAACATCTGTGAGTAGACCTTGAAACACTTTAGCTTTCTCGGCTGAGGAGGTGAACGAGGCCTTCTCATGGAGGTCTTGCAGCTTTATTAGTGTTCCCCCATTTGTCCTAGGTTCCGGTACTCGTATGGCTGTCAGAGTGCCAGCTGGCCCTGGGTGAGCTTGAAATCCATCTGTGCCAATGAAGATGGCCCAGTCTTCATCACTCTCTACTCTAGTAGTGTCTGGGTTGGTTATTATCGACCCAGTTTTGCTTTTCCGCAGAAGTCTGATCGGAAGGTTTTTAAAACGACCTAGAAAGATTTGGATTATGGTGCGGGAAATTTTACTAGAAGAACCTACGATCATCTCGCTGTTCCAGTTCTCTGACAGAGTTTGTCTGGGGGGTCACGGTCAAGGGAAAGGAATACACTCCAAGGAAGGTGGCAAAGATGAGCCACACGACAAACAGACGTGACGCTCGAGATGGGAAGTGAACCATACAGAGAGTTGAACGTGACTCTGAGTGATAGTGAACAATATAGGTCTGGCCTGCAGATCCAAGCGAATGTACGTCTCAGGAACTGATAATCCCAAGGGTGTTCAAGTGATGAGTAACTGCAGCATGGTCAGTCATCGAGTTGACAAACAATGGTAGCTCAAGATTGAGTACCGTGTTGCAAATAGAGGGGCGACATACCGAACCAGCGTTACTCCAAGGTTGCTTGACCCGTGAGCAGGTAGGAAGATCTACCTCGTTCACATCCGCTCGTTCGATCTTTATATGGTCCATTTTTATACTATACTATCCTCTATTCGGGCCCGGGTGCATTCGAGTCGTTTGAAACTTGTTTCCTGACACTTGTTGCATAGCGATGCTTTCAATACATCTAATCTATTTATAGTAAAATTTTTCTAGTGGAGGGGACGAGGAGGACACACCGGAAGTATTCAAAGGATAGGATTTGGATTTTGATTTTGATTTTTGCCCAGCAATGAAACTGACCCGGCCGTAGCTCACCGTCAACCTACCATCAACTTGAATGAAAGATAATAGGTCCCGGTAAGTATGTTGTAGGTCCTGGTCAGGTCTCGGTAGAGCACCGGTAGAGCATTGAATTATGACTGATTGTTAGCCCCGAGTCAAATCCCTCGTTGTCCCTTGATGCTGCTGGAAATCAAAACTTGCTTCAAGTTGAGTCTTAACACAAGACATCATGAAATAGGCTCAGCACATCCAGGCCTCAGGCTTTGAGTGGAAATATCAGCCTGGTAAGGGGGTAGAGATTTTGCGCTGACATAGTGTCGGCTGATTGCACTAGTGGATGGAGAGTTAGATGAAGTCCGAGTCTGCAGGAGCGGCGGAAGATGTTGAGGAGATGAAGTTAAGCACTACGTGGTGGCGGTGGATGGAAGCAAACAGAGTGGGAGCGGGAAGGAGCGGGAGCAGGCCTGTGCTTCCATCACATGCATGACTGAAGGCGACCAGGGGAACTCTGGAACTCTGGACCTCGGCGAGCAAGAAAGTACATACGTCTTGTTTCCGGCAGTAAATAGATTTTAAGTTGAATATCTGATAAGTACCTCGGCTTAATGATATCATTGAATGAACGGTATAAAGAACCAACAGTTTTCATGAACAGTCAGTCCTTCTCCCTACAGTGACGCTGGTTCGGTATGTTACTCTTCCTTTTATCATACATTGGAATTCGCTTCCCTTGATTCTCGTCGCCACGATCACTGACCATGTCAATCCTGTTACACAACAGTTACATATTCATAATAAATCAACCTCAGAGTGCACGAGCTGTAAACTGTGTAGATCTGCCGGTCAGACCTCATTCCTCAGTAGTGCGTAAGTCTACACTAGGCGCGCTGATTTGCTGACGTTCATGTTCTTTGTTTACTTATTACTTTCGGTTAGTCCTCTCGACTGACGTGCTTAATCCAACTTCCCTGTGCTTCGTCCACTACTTCTGAAATGTCCCGTCGTTTATTGTCTGTTTGCGTCATCTTCGCCAGTTTTATCGGGGCTATGTCTTATCCTTTGTCTTCAACTCCCTACAACGCATCTTTCGGAGGGTTAGAACAACGAGACAACCGTAAGTCATTTTGTCACACTTTCGAGATGAGTTTTGTATCAAAATCGTACAGCACCATACCCCGGTCGTTACAGAAACCTCCCGATTAAATTGATGCGGAAAACAAAAGAAGGGGTATTGATAAAAAAGCCGGACACCAAAGTAACGGCGGATGAACAATGGATACTCTTCATTGGGCCAGACGGATTCCACGCCCACCCAGGGTCTGGTCAAAGTTTAATAGCCGAGCACGTACCAGCGCCTCGGACACCGCTAGGCCATATGCCGACAATGCAAGACCTTGGTGAGAAGGCCACGTTCCCAACAGCAGAAGAAAGAGACGAAGTCTTTAAGAAGCTGCTCACTGACGTCCCGGCGGTGCATGGAGGTGCTGGGGTCTCACAGACGGATCTGAGTTATCTGAATGGAATATTTGCGTATTTAGCATCAGTGAAGGCGGTTTCGAGTTCCAGACCGCCTGAGGAATGGATGAAGTTGTATAACGAGATGCATGCTGTAAAAGGATATGCATAATGCCACACCTGTGTAGTATTGAGGATATTTACCAACCAACCAGTTCCTGCGCTCAAATTAGTACCATTGTAGCGCACCGATATCATAGTGATTGAGTGAGAGAGACCGAAAGAATTGGGGCTTAGGCCCAGTGAGTAGACAATTGGCTGTTACATGTGAATGTGTTTGCAGATGCGGTGACAATTGACTTTGAGCGACCTAATCTTGTCGTTCTTCAATCTTGTTCAAAGCTACTACTTCTAAATGTAATAGAAATGTCTCTTGCAGCATATGAGTACAGTTTCGTGCAGACGACGTATCGAATCATTTTTCTAAAAAGCTTCTGAGTCTCCTTCGAACGTAGGGATATCCGCAACCAAACGGCTTTGCGTATGCCGCCTACGGGAAGGAGTACGTCCTTGTCGTGCGAGAAAATCAACCGCTACAGCCGAAGGACCGGGAATGGAGACAACAGGAAGGACCAGAGAAGCGTTGTTGCTGTGATTTAGGCTAGTCATATCGATACGGTACGGCTGTAGATCCTTGACGGAGCTAGGCGTAGAAGGGACGTCTGGAGGAGGATCGGGAAGTGGACCGGTCGGAGGTGACGTTGGCGAGGCCCAAAAACTTCGCGACAAGGAGCGCGTGCGAGCAAAAGATCCCCGCGTATAACCGCCATGTGAGCCCATACTGTTACTTCGACCTCGTACTGTAGCAACATCAGTTGAAGAGAAGGATGATTGAGGTGAGGATGCGCGTCGCGCTGCACTTCCGGTGTTGAATTTGACATGGACTGAGGGATCGCGACTCGGATTCGGAACAGGAACGGACGGTGGATTCGAGATTACCGAAGAAAAGGGATTCGTGAAGTCAGGGGCAGGCTTTTGGCTGGAGATAGATCCAATGTGATTGATGGGAGGGGAGGACGTAACAAACGACAGGTGAGCTGGAAGGAATGGCGTGACCGATATTCTGGATTCTGGAGCAGTGGAAAGAGAGTTATTTGTCATGCAATCAGTAGTCATCACAGTTTTTTTGTCGTAAATATGTTTCGGGTAGGGGTTATCGAGCTTGAACGGGTCTTCTGGGTGAGCGCTCACAATCGCTTGGTCGACAAATTGAGGTTTGCTGATGGAAGCACTGCGTTTGGATGTTGATGCTAGTGTGCTCATAGACCTAGTGACTGGATTTAGCATGCTTATCAACCCCCACAAGAGCCATGACGTACCCTTCCGCACTCTCCATATCTTCGTTGGCATAATGCACGATCCCTCTATCACCTGCATTTGGCATCGTCTTCTCGACTTCGAACATCCACTTCTTCCTTCCTCCACATCCAAGGAGCATCTTGTACCTCCGCCTCGCCTCGCTCGTTAGCCCAAAAAACACGAAAAACAACAATGCCAGCCCGACGAAAATCCAACGATTAGCCTCCAGCAAAAATTCCGTCATCATGTCTCCGCGCCATTCATTCTCATCGTAGATATTGACAGCCTTGATATCGAGATGAGTCAATTTCCACGATTTCCAAAACACGAACCCATCCGCACTGGCAGTTGCGCTGAAATAGACGACAAAGACGGTATAAGAGATGCTGCATAAGATAGAGATGACTCCAAGGGCGAGAAACCAGAGGAAGGAGACTGCGAGCGTAGTTTGACGATGAAACGTGGGTGAATATTGGGTGTCAAGCATATATTTGTACATGCGATGGTATGCGATGAGTGCCAGAACTAATGTAATCTGGTTAGCGACGTATGTAACGAAGACGAGAGTGCGCACCATTAAAAGTCGTAGACGCAATGCCAAGGAGAAATTGAGGTGCCAGGAGAAGGAGGTACATCAACAGCACATTATCAGATGCTGCAATACAACCAAAGCCTTCGTAAATATCAAATCGTCGGTCTGATCAAAGGTGAAAGAATTATCCATCGAGAAATAGTTAGGTCAGGCGGAATTGCAAAGCTCACCTTGAACAAAATACTCTGAAAGTCGAATGAAACAATGCTATCAATACTTCAACTACAGGACCTGAAGAAGTGCAGCTTACGGAATATCATCTCTGTCACTGGAACGCCCAACCCCAAAAGTAACTCAATGACAACTACGCCCCTTTTCTAGTGGGTATCATGAGCAATATGGAGCAAACTCTTGGAGCGAACGGCATGTACCTCGAGGGTTCTCACTCGATCCGAGGCAACGAGCCAAAGCCGAAGATTGATGCACAACGAAACAGATGATATAGCGCTGTTTGCTCCAACCAAGAATTTTGCAGCTACAGTGTAGACTTCAGAAGTTCGAAGGGTGAGAAATAAGAATATTCACAGATATCGCACCATAGTGGTGCAAAATTGGAGGTACTGTTGTTCCAAAGAATAGAGTTGATGGAAAGAACGAGGCAAGCTAAACCCATCCAAGCCATGAAAAGGCAGGTTCCAGTGTTCTTGGCTGCAGAGTGGAGAAAGATAGAAGACATGAGTATGAGAGAACAGGGGGAGAAGAAGAAGCATGGGGCATTCAGGCGAAAAGAACTAAAAATTGTCGTCAACCCATCTGTCCACCCGATATGAAAACCACTCAGGAGCCCACCCATCCAGCTAGCACCAACTCGAAATGCATCAACACGAAATGCTCACTTTGAAAGTGCCAATAAAAAGGAATAAATACTAGAACTGACGCAGAAAGGGAAAGACCAAAGAAAAGAGTGTCGATATCGAAATTAGAAGAAGCGGCAACCATTTCGATATCTTGTTGACGCCTAGAAGAGTATGAGTCTGAACGAATGGGGTGCTCTAGTTCAAGAGCGGTGAGGATACTGGCGCAGGAAGGATTGTTGAAAGAAGAAACAGCGACGGAAAGCGAAACATGAAAAGTGAGAGGGGGAAGAAGGTGAGGCCAGCCGTCGACGTGATGACTCGTGGAGTAGCGGTATTTCTATTACCGAGAGGCTCGCAACTGTTCCAATCACCGATGTCGCTACAGTCGGCGGTAGGTGCACTGCAGTATGGAAGCACAACTTGAAGAGATTGGGAATTCAGTTCTCAATTGCGACGAGCTGTAATGTTGTTTTATGATGTTACATAGATCTAAAGTTGACAAATGTCTTCATTTAGCTGTTCAGAGCGGTTACATAGATACTTGCCAGCTCAGTACGAGGCGTATATGCATGTTGTACAAATGCGTCCCACGGGCCACAGCTGACAGTTCGAGATAGAGCGGTTTTTTAATTACGTTCTTGAGGAGGTTGTGCGAGGTTGCACACTTGAGTTAGTTGCGCCCCTGCCCCTGGATTATGATATCGAGATGGGATGTCTTCTAGTAATGTATCATTGAGCAACACGATCTATCACGATCTATCACCTTCAATGTCAGTCAGCATCAAGATGGCGACAAGTTATCAAGCATTAAACAAGAAGGAATAGATAATACAAGTCGGTTCAAGATTTCCAGAGTTAGACCAGCATCATAAGAATACCAGAGCGAGGCGAAACGGATAGTTGCCAGCCCTGTGCAACATGAAGAACGGCCAAGACGAGATACTTGGTCCACCTGATGCTGAGTATTTGCATCCGCAAGTGCGGATGTAACGTCGTTGGGCATCATGTATGCTACTGATTAGAATGCTAAAGTTAGTCGAGGGATTGTCTGTGGAAGTACGGGCAGATCCGGGACTGAGAATGACTGTGAGAAATAGTGACGGGCTCGAGCCGGGCCGAGCCTTGTTCTTTTGACTCTTCGCTGATCCCCACTACTGCCCAGCTTTTTGATGCTTCTGAAAAATTTCGAAGTTTTCATTCGAAGTCATGGTTCCTAACCGAAAAATTCAGCAAGGGAACCTGGAGAACCCACAATATTTTGCCAAATTTCAAGCCGTTTCATTACGTCCGAGTTGGAGTATTCTCACATGACTTTCGGATAGCAGAGTGCTTATAACGCAGCCTAGTTGAGCTACACAGTTTTCCAGGCTTCCCCCCCCAGCTTCCCCCTCCTCACTCCACTCAAAATGTTAATGATCCGTTCTTCATCTACAAGTGCCTTTTCAGGCGCGTCCACTCTTTCTAGACGTTCATTTTCAAGGACTCCGAGCCAGTCCCTCGCAGCGCTCGTCAACGGATTCAAGCCCCTCGATGAACCTTTGCACCTCAGCGTTGACGACGGCTACGGCTTTGCTCGGATAAAATCTGGCGATAATCTCGGTCAACATGACAGGTTTTCCGTCATCCGTCGATTAGGTTGGGGGATGTACTCGAGTACGTGGTTGGCAAAAGACCATCAGTCTGTGCAAAATTCATCTTCGCCAATTCCGGTATCTAATCTCCTTGCAGGGATAAGAAACACGTAGCTGTCAAGGTCCTAACAGGCTTTGCAACTCGACTCGCTCACGAAGGACTCACTCCTGAGCTTGATGTCCTCCGGAAACTTTCCTCTAGTCCCCATGGAGCAGAACCCAAGGAAGGCCACTGCCTCTCTCTCCATTCCAACTTTCTTCATCCCGGCCGAGCAGACACAGGTCCTCATCTATGTCTCGTTACAGATGTATTTGGCGGTGATGTAGAGCATCTCAAACGAATCTACGCCCGTAACGGTTTCCCTCTCAGTCTCGCCAAACGTATATTGTTGCATACGTTGAAGGGTCTCACGACGATGCATCAGCAGGGAATTGTTCACACCGATCTCAAGCACGATAATATTTTGTTCGACGGGGGAAACGCAGACCTAGGTTCTGCAGATCCTCTTCCAGTCCCGTCCATCAACGAGGCTTTAGATCGGACCTTCGTGATTGCAGACTTTGGAAATGGTGAGTATCGTAGATCCGTATATATTCAGGCTATCAAACCATCACACTTCTCATTGATTACCTACCGTTCTAGCCCAATTCGTTGGCAAACCCACGTTTGACGAAATTACGGCCGAGGCCCTTCGAGCACCGGAAACGTTGCTCCGCGGCCCATGGGATGAGAAAGTCGATATCTGGACTTTTGGTTGTTTGGTATGTTATCTGTCAAATTAATGGCGTCCTTAGACTGCCCATCACAAACTTACCCCACCCCCGCATAGGCATTTGAATTCCTCTGCGGCCGTCAATTGTTCAAGAAGCGCTCTTATTCCGAGCACCTCCTTGATACCGTTGGTGGACATCTTTGGCGCATGCAATGTTTCACCGATGAGAAATTTGACGTTGAACAATTGAAGAATAGCGAGTTGGGTTACACGTATTTCGATGCTTCCTGTAAGTTTTTCTAAATATAGAGGAGTTCCGAACTCATTCCCTTATTTTCGTTATTCTTCCCTTCCCCTTCCCACCGTCTCCCTATCTCCCGTTCCTTCTTTCTATTATCTACATCCCTTCTCTTATCTTCCCTTTATATCGCCTTCTCTGTTCTTCTCACCATTCACCGTCGTTCCCACTATCTGGCGTCTACATAGGCCAACTCAAATCCCGCCCTCCCCTACTCTCCCACACTGTTTCCAAAATCCTCGCAAGTTTCAACATTCTAGATACCGAGCAACTCGGCACCACCGCTTCCTTCCTTCACCGCTGTCTCCGACTCGACCCCCATAACCGGGCCTCAGCCGAGGAACTACTCGACGACCCGTTTTGGGTGGGTGTACATGACGGTGTCAGTGCGGAGAAAGCATAGATATTGAAAATTATTTAAAAATTAGAAAAAAGGTATATATACGGTACATCTTGGTAAATGGGGGTCTCTTTTCTGGTACTATCATGTTTCGTGTTCGAACTTGTGTCGGCGCGCACATCTTTTACAGTTTCATTGGGCTTGGGGTTTTCGCGTGGGTGGTTGAACCCACATACTATTAGACTCTTCATGCTATGATTTTTCTCGGTTCTTATTCTATTCTTGCGACTCAGACTATCGGGATCGTGTAAACTTATTTTTTGGGGGCAGTTCGCGGGTTACATTGGTTGTATATTTCCCTAGATTCGTCATTTAGAGTAGCAAAACCAAAGCTAAATAACGGGATAGCTGCAATAGAGATAGTTAGACCCAGTTTTTCATTCGTGGACAGACCCAGGTATTTTATTATCTGTGTGCTATGTAGCGAACCGAGTCTATTTCACTGTTGAGTATTGACAAGATGCAGACAAGCTCGGAGCTCAAGACAGAATAGTATGGCATGAGAACAACAATATGTAGAGCCTGGGTAAGGTTCCACTGAGACAATCTTCTTCAATTTCTTTCAGATTCCGAATCTGTAGAGAACGAGCCTAACTCTGCTTCCTGTTTTTGAATTTGAGCCTTAAGTTTGGCAATTTTGGCCTCGGCACCCTTGCGGTGCTTCTAAGAAGGTTGCGACAAGCCAAGCAAGACAGTGGGCAGAAAAAAGTACAAAATTCCTATGTGGTGAGCACCAAAGCAAAGATCAATAGTATTGCTGACCAACCTTCTGTTTTTTTGCAACTATCTTCTCAGCCAGCTCCCTGCTTTTCTTCTCCAACTCTTCAGCTTCTCTCTATGAATGGATAAGTGAAAGAAGTCAAACAACTGCACTGATAAGATACATGCCTCTATGACTTCAATTGGTGAAGCTAGAGAAGATGACACATCTTGGCTAAATTCTGAGGCTTTCATCTTGCCAGAATGATTGAGAATATCAGAATCGGCCTGCGCTCCACTGACATAGTTATCCGTAGCTTTAACTTGGTTGGGTTCTGAGCTAGCGGGTGGGGAAAAATTAGAATTGGGCTCTTTAGCCTTTCCCGATGACGAAGCTTTAACATTGGATTCTCCAGGAGCTGGTAGATCTACTATTGTGTTGGTATGCAGTGAATGTCGGGGACTCCTAGCTGCGATCAACGCTGGTACACTATGAGAAGAGTGAGGATTAGAGCTTGCGGATTTCCTTCTAAGGCCAGCGCCAGCTCTCGGGGTGATTCTAGAACTTGACAAAGTATTTTCACAAGGAGTGATGCCAGTGAACGAATGTTTTCGGGATGGTGAAGAAGATGTTGATGCACTTGATGATGCACTCGCTTTGCGTTTTCTCTTTTGAGAATATATGCGTGTGGTTGTTGGATTCGAGAACGCGGAAACTTCTAGGAAAGAATTTTAAGGCAGGTTTAGTTGCAAATAGAATTCCACTCACCGTCATTGTTTTTCCGCTTGAAGTTGAATTCGAACACAATCCATGGGTACTTTTCATCCAGGATGTCAATGTCCAGATCGTCTACTCCAAGCAAGCATACTGCATTCACGGTACCATTGAGTCGCTTGATTTCTAATCTGAGAGTCCCCATATTATCTGACGATTTGATGGCTGCAAAGGGTAATCAAATGCCGATTTGTTGTGCTGCGTTAAATACATACAATGGGGGCGGAATCGCCTTGCAGGGTCCTCATGAAAGTGCTCCGACGAACGTTGCTGCGTATTCTGCTTAGAGCTGCACATCCAGACCTTGGACTCGACGGTTTCTAGGTGCCCGGTGGGCTTCCTGGAGAAGACAATACACCATAATGACATGGGCTCATTAGGACTGGTCCTCCAAGAGAGGTAATAGTCGACCTTCCAATGAATTAGTTTCTTATCAAATCCTTTGTCAGTTTTCCTCACCTCGGACTCGGACTCGGACTCGGAATCAGGCTCTTCATGAGGAGAAACTGAAGTCCTCACGGTGGTGCAGTTGTTTCGCTGAACGATGTTTCTGTATTACCTATGGGATGCTCATCTGTATGCGAGCTCGAAAGCCAGCATTCAATTCCGAGGGCTTTGAGCTTCATATCGCGATTGCACCGACGGTGAAAAGTAGGGAACGAGGGGACCAACTAAAATAGACGCCCAATTGGCAGTTTGTAAGGCAAGAGTAACGAGTAGGGACGGACATGGATTGGCATTTCCCGGGTACCGACTGTATCCACCGTATATCTATGGACAGGTACGGGACGGGACTTTCTCATGGTTATTGGAATGGTTACAGTATGACCACGGTTGGTCACGTTTATTTTACCTAGAATAGTAATACCGGAGCTTCACTTATCATTCAACTGTCTTTCTACTTTTGATACTTGTATATTTCCTCTGGGACCAGCAGAGACGTGTTGTTTGAGAGTTCTAAGGTCGGAATGACCTTCCAACCACTTACTCCAAGCACACGCAATGGAAATCAAAGCCAGTCATGCCCATCTCTATCCACTCCTTCGACACCTTATTCACCATACACTAGAGGACCCAGATATAATTCATCTCCAGCGTCACTTAATCATTTGATGCCGCACCACTCATTTTATACTTCTACACCTCTGCATCTTCAACAGTGCCACATGCAATAAACCCAGTCCGTAAATTGTTTGATATATTCTCTCTGAAATTCTGACATATCCAAGCAGGAGGACTCCGATGATGAAGATTGGACTGGATCTGCATCTAGAAGACGTACAAATACCCAGGCCTCCTCTTTTTCGATGCCAGATGAAATTTTATCTTATCTACAAGCACCAATTATCCTCAAGTCGGAACTTGATACCTGCGGTGGAGTACTTAAATACTGGGAGTCAAAGAAAAAAATCTGGCCAAGGCTTTACCGTATGGCATCTGACTTTTGCTCTATCCCAGGTGAGTATGTTGCTAGCATTCTTTCGAAACAACACTCAAAGTTTCACAGCATCTTCAGTTGATGTTGAGCGTGACTTCTCGCGAGGACGACGACAAGTCAATTTCATGCAAACTAATATGTCTCATGATACATTCAAGTCATCAATGTCTCTCGGATCATGGTGCAATGTGCCGTTCTACGATATATATGAAGCTATAGATGCACTAGAGAAAAGTATGAGAAGGGAGAAAGTGGGTAACTAGCTGTTATGGTGCATTATATGTATGTTACGTAGTTGAAGAGTTAGCAACATTTTCCACTAATCTAATTACTTTGGCTTATTCTTAACACCCTCAAGAACGGGAGCAAATTCTTCTGAATCTTCAGAGCAATTTCGAATCCCGGGACTTCTCAATTAGGAAAATCGTAGATTAGATAGCTCTGCATGGTCAGGTATGCCAACTATGGTCAATTTGTGACCGAACAGATTTTGTCCATTTGGTCAGAATCCACGCAGATTTCAAACACCGCTCCCGGGAAACTCCCGGGTGAACCGTGTCTTTCCCTAGTAACGAGATGCGACAAACTTGAGTCTTCGAACGGGCACGTGATGCGGTACCTTCTTCTCCTGCCAGTACCGCATCGACACGTGTCCGTCGAAGCAGCATAAGACTAGTACAATAGCTCTCCCTGTCTTTTTTTCACGTAAAACTACTTGCCTAACTCACTCATGGCTGAACGAATGGACTTTGACCCCGCTAAGATACCGGCTCCTGACTTTGCAAGTGAAGCTTATGCCTTCATGCGAGCGGCCCTCGTCGCAGATGCAAACACTCCCGAAATAACCTCGAATGAGTTGGCAGCCCAACGCCTCAAAGACCAGTGGCAAGTGCATATCGAGGGACTTAAAGCACAATATCAGGTACAGCTACAAGAAGCAGAAACCCAGAGAGAACAGAGGAGCCAAGAAGCAGCAGAAGCTGAGAGACTCGCCGAAGCCGAGAGGCAGGAGAAAGAGAAGGAGCTAACGAAGGAGGCCGAAAAGAAACGCCTCCCCATATACGACTTCCAGAAAGGACTCGGCGTAGATTCCATCCCGCTACAACTACACCCCTACGCGAGAAAGATGATGATGGCACGCAAATACGTACCCTTGTGGTACTTCCTCCCTGATGCAGCGGTCGAAGCCAAGGAGCGGAGCAAGGAATCCCTAGACACCAACCACCTCCAATTCACAGTGGAAGATGGCAACTCCCTCTCAGGCTCCACCGTCTCCTTAGTCGGGTCCCATTCAGTCCGCGCCTCACCGAATGCCATCCCCGACTCACAGCTATCCTGGCCACAAGTCATGCGTGCCAAAAGCGCTTTCCTCAACGCGATACATCTGGGAACCTGGCCAGACCACTTCATCGCCATGTTTGCCGGATTCTACAGCAACATGGACATGCACTGTAAATTACAAGAGCAAGACGGGGACCAGGTAATGGCGCACTACCACGCAGAAATGCGGCTGGCATGGTACGACGCAATGGAAAGGAAAGCCCCCTTCAACCTCTCCATAATATCGGACAGAGTCCTCGGGGAAAGTCGTCAACAGATTGTCAAACAGAAACAGGAAAAGAGTCTCAAAGGTAAGCATCCTCCCCTTCAACGGAATGAATACACCACATCTAACGGTCTCATTTCGCCTCCTCCACAACTAAACAACCCTTTCCTCACAACAACAAGCCCCCCCCCATGCTGCTAATACCTCCCGGCGCATCATCCAATTCAATTGCTAAACATCAAACCCGCTGCTAATACTGGCCATGCTAATGCTAAATCCCGTCTCCGACACTTGCTGCGCTAATGCTAAAACATCACCCGCCTAATTAAATCTACCACTAACATTGCAACAACCGAATGCACCAGCAGACATTCAGACTGCCACAGCACAAATGGAAGCAAGGGTCGAAGCCAGGCTACAACAATTGTCTCAGGCGACCTCATACCCTTCCCAGAACACACGGCAGTCCTCCAATAGAACGCGCCAAGCTCCCTACCCTTCCACATCCCCTTGCAAAGCCAGCAGACAAGCCGAATACCATCAACCAGACCCCCAGCTTCCAACGTTCCTTTCGGGACTCAAACCAACCGCAGCTCTCGCGATGTCACCGATGTCTCGGATGGGACAAACACGACATACGCCGCTGTTCACGAACATCAATCTGGAATGGGAAACGCGGTGTCACCTGCAACTGGAACAAACACAGATATCTCGAGATTGCTAAAGGAGCCAACGCGGGTCTGGAACTCTGCGCAGACTGGCAAAGACCGAACGGATGCACCAGTCGCGCCCACCCCGAGAAGCATCTTTGCTCAGGATGCTCCAACAGCGGCCACGGAGCTAGCAGCTGCCCTGACGGAGAATAAGTTCGCTGTACGCACCCCTCTACGAGCCAAGGAATGGAAACTTGCTATCACTAGTGTCAACCTCATACACAAATACCCTACCCTTGCCGAATCCATACAACACGGCTTCAACATCGGAATCCCCAGAATAAAACATACATTCTCACCACCTAATAAACTTAATAATTCCGAATCAATAGCTGCATTTCATGAAGTAATGAGAAACGAGATCAACACTGAGTGATGGCTCGGCCCATATTCCAAGGAAACCATCGAAAAGACCCTCGGACCATTCCAAACATCACCAATCTCAATGATTCCAAAATCCGGAAAACCCGGCAAGTTCAGATTACTCGAAAAAGTCTCGTACCCATATCGACCAACATTCATCTCATCAATTCCGGCTGTCATCTCCTCCATCAACTCCCACATCGACTCCACCCTTTACTCTTGCCTATGGGGAACCTTCGCCACCACCTGTCGGCTAATATGGACTTTGCCCCCCAATTCACAGGGAGCAGTAAGGGACATCTCGGAGGCATACCGATTGATTCCCTTACACCCTTCGCAATGGGCGGGAGTCGTTGTCAGAACATCTCAAGATGAGTACTGCATAGATACCCGGGACATGTTTGGTCTCAAGTCGGCAGGAGGATCTTTCGGCCACTTAGCAGACTGTGGCATGGACATCTGCAGAGGCTATGGCTTAGGTCCCCTCACCAAATGGGTCGACGATCATCTCTGGCTTAGAGTTCTAACCCGATACATAAACCAATACAACACACTACGAGAACAACTACGGGAACGTACAGCCAGAACAGGAGTCATCCACTGCAGAGGACGTCTTCTGTATCAAGGCCACACCCTGCCAAATGGAGAACTAGAGGAATTCGACGACGACTTCACCTTCCCTCCAAGACCTCTCTTGCCTATCCCCTCGCTCCCAAGAAGACTCGAAATATTCATACTCTTTCCACGACATTGACCGAATCACGCTCACACTGGGCTACACCTGGGCCGCCGACAAAGACATCCCCTTTTGCTACGACCCAACCTACTTCGGATTCCAATGGAACCTCAAAGAGAAAACAGTGTCCGTTCCCGCAGCCAAACACCTCAAATACATAACCACAATAAAAGAGTGGGAAGAACGGATATCGCATGACATTGAACACGTAAGGAAACTATACGGCAAGCTCCTGCACGTCAGTCTCGTCCTCCCCATTGGTAGAACCTACTTAGTCGAGCTCGAGAAATTCACCGCGGAACTTGGCCATGAGGCGCCGCTGACAAAGCACCGTGCACCTGGTGATGCAGATGGCCAGCAGATCTCCTTTGGTGGAAATCAACCTTGTCCTTCCCCATCTCCGCGCCCATCCCTGGACCTGCCGACCTCATAGACCTACATGCCTACTCTGACACCAGCAGCGGCTTTGGCATTGGCCTATACATCCGCGGCTACTGGCGAGCCTATCGTCTCCTCCCAGGATGGAGAGGAAGTGACCAAGAACGAGACATCGGGTGGGCCGAAGCGGTCGGTTTTTACCTCCTCATCATCATCATCGCCGGGCAAGCAACTGCGGGAAGACATTACAAGATATGGGGAGACAACGAAGGAGTGGTTGAAGGGTGGTGGAATGGAAGGAGCAGAAACAGAGCCACAAATCATATATTCCGACACGTTCACGAAATCACTTCACGCTGCCATTTCGAA
>MU823552.1:0-39276 GCA_027921425.1 Lentinula novae-zelandiae | reverse complement strand
TACGGCCCTGATTTTTGCACGAAATCTGCCGTCATATTGTTCGGTATGTATTTGTTTATATGTTTATATGTAGAATCGTTTGCCTGTTTTTGCAATTTTTCGACTGGACTCAGTCGAAATCCTTTGCCCAAAACTCGTGAGAAATTCAAATTACAGCCAAACAAAGGGTAACATGTCGCGAGACTAAAGATCTGCTTTATCCTTCAACGTCTAATTCTTGGAGCTATCCATCCAACTATGGATTTCTCACCTGTAGGTAACTCCTATGCGGACGCTATCCAACGCATTCGCAAATTTCGAGCTTTCGATGAGCCAGAAAAGAAACATATTTTCCAGTCTTTCACTGAATTTTGTGCCCCTTACAAACCTCCCGTAACACTGGGGAAACCCGGAGATGTGTTTCTCAATCGAAAAACATACAAGCTTTACATGAGAGAAGACAGCCAGTGGACTCAATGGCTTTCGACCTCGGATAGTTCGCGACTCAAATATCCAGAACTACAGAATCGATTCCTGTGGATAGTTCCAAACTCGGGCCAAAGAATGGTTGACTTCGTTCCTTCAAGTATACTCAAAAGGTTCAAAATCATAGGTACTGCTCATCTATCCTGAGAAATGCATCGTCATATATTGATATTTTATGATCATCTAGATGCAACTGAGCTTTTGAAATCGATTGTATCTTTGCAACAAAAGCAGGACCAAGCGCAAAAGCGAAAATCAGAGTCTTCGCTGAACACAAAGAAAGGCAAGAAAGGGCGGCTATCTAATATTGAGCCTCCTGTGGGCTGGAGTGGCATAGATGACCTTCCTACTCAACTACTAACATCTGTGTCTGCTCCAGTTCCGCGATCCAACTTAATGTCCTCCCTTTCCTCCACCGCTCCTCTGCAAACCCCAAGTTCTTCGTCGTCCCGAGTATCTCTTCATAATTCTGTTTCCATGTCACCGCAGATTCAGCGGGACAAGAAGCTATTGGAACGAAATGAATTACTGGAGAGGGAAAACCAAGAATTGAAAATGAGTCTTCGAATATCAAAAGAACTCGAAAAAGATAGCCATATGGTTCGCCGACTTGATCATATCGCAAGTGAGGTATTGATGTCCTTTTTCTGAAATTGCAGGCTTCATCAATGATCGAATCTACTGATCAGGAAGAATCCGGCGACGGTGCTTTGTCTATTGACGAAGATGACACTAGGCGACCGCAGCTCCAATCTCCACCTCCAACGCCGTCGATACTTAGTAATTTGTCCAATGAGTTCATGAATCGGGATATGCCAACTCCCCACACACATCCAGAATATATCGATCTGACACTTGATTCCGACGATGATCAACCATTCACCAGCTTCCGGCCGGTGTCCAAATCTTTGTGCACTGTTTCTTCTGCTTCTTGCGAGGCACCTTGCCTGCAACTTACTACAAACAATCCTATCACAACTTTGAATTCTAGGCAAACACCGAAACATGCCAGTGCTACCCCTTCCAGTTCTGCATCATCTCTTAATCGAAAGGGCCAATCATCTACCGGAAGAAATCGAACAAGTACTACTATTAGCCGTTCCAGTCGAACCCCCGTCACATCATCAAGCCGCGTGGGTCCGCTACCTTCTGCACCCAAGTTGACCCCGACCGATGTTATCAAGCGCTCGAGTGTTAATCCCATTCCGCGGGGAGCCTCATCTATTCCCAGTCAAGACGACGACGAAATATACGAGATTAGTCTCGACCAATTTCGAGCTGCGGTCAAAGCCGGGAAGAAAAAAGCACGAGAGGATGGTACTTTCCCAAATTCATCCAATGTACAACCTCATACCCAAAATAAGGTGCAGATTCCTGTTGTCAAAGCAGAGCCTGCAAACGAGTTTATCGCGAAGAGTGGGAAATTGATGAACGACCTCGCACAGAGCCCTGAAGCCAGTCTTGATGATGCTCCTGCTGCTGCTATGGATGTTTCCGGAGAGTGCTCTGATGATGGCCATGAAACACTTGTTATAGATCCGGATGCTGCGGCAGACTCAGAGGAATTTGACTTTGATCTGGCATACCCTGAAAATGAACATCAATCTCTTCCTCCGCCTCCTCCTTCTCGGGATGCTGATATCAAGATGGAGGATGTAGATGCAGAGTCTGCGCAAAAGACA
This sequence comes from Lentinula novae-zelandiae, assembly GCA_027921425.1. Classification (NCBI taxonomy): domain Eukaryota; kingdom Fungi; phylum Basidiomycota; class Agaricomycetes; order Agaricales; family Omphalotaceae; genus Lentinula; species Lentinula novae-zelandiae. The sequence goes on along the minus strand of MU823552.1, from coordinate 37,129 downwards.
CTCGATGTGACTATGGGCAATGCGGAGATGGAACGGGATGCTCCAAATGACGAGGAAGAAGAGAATCAGGAGGAGGGAGAAGAAGAGCAAGATCTCATCGCTAATCTTGGGCTGACTCGTATGTGTTGGGATTTTTCTTCCGCCCAACCTGTATTGATTTAATGGCAGTCGATGCGCTCCGGGTGAGTTTTAGAGGGAAAAGGGGATACAAACGATGCAAAATATGTTCAGCTTTGGGATTGAAGGAGTGAGTATCAGTTTTCGAGGCGGTACACAAGTGTTCCCGACTCATGTTGTGTGTCCATCAGACGAAAGATCAAGTTTCCGATTAGTGATCCCCGTTCCATGCTTCATCATCTCGCGACCTTCCATCGAGAGCAAGTATTAAATCTTCAAAATCAGATCAATGAGTTCGGGCTGGATAGTGAGCAGCTACGCGCTCATCGAGAAGATGATGATTGATTCTTGAGTTTGTGTATCTATTTCACCATATTGGGTGCATCTTACGTGCGCATGTATGCTTCTGGACTACAACCTGTACATACAGTCCATCGACTGAAATATATATATAGTATTATCACCATTTGCTATGCTCTGAGGCCAGCCATTCAGGTATATCAGTGGGAAGAAGCTGAGATCTAAACGTCTTCGCCGAAGTCGGAGTGGTACCAACTGGCGCTAACGCTACTTCTCTCGACTGGCCCAAAATCTCCTTTGACAAACCGAATTCGAGATGTGCTTCAAGCCGGGGATGTGGGAGAAGACGTGCTGCGGCAGTAGGAGGGCTTGGTAAACTTGTGGAGTGCAGACTGGCAGCTATGGAGCCAAAAGAGAGAGGTCGCTGAGGTACGACCACGGGAGGCGAGGAGCGCTTTGCTTGGACGTGAAACCCTGGCATCAAGGAGTGAGGGGTAGAAGGTGGGGTTTGGCTCTGATTAGATGTATAAGATTTAAGATATTCATTTGTATGTTGAGACCATGATGTAATGTTGTATGAAGGAGGGAGAGGGAATCCACGGCTTCCGAATGATAAGGATACGTTTGGGGATCCAACCGGTACCCGCGTACCACTGGAGATAGTGCTAGGAGTGGTAGTGCGGCTGACTGGATCCTGAAAAGGATTAGGGAGAAGATCAAGAGGAGCATGAATCTGAGAAGCCATGCTCGGTGGTGCGCTTTGAGCACTTGCAGACCGTGTCAGCTGAGAGTTGGGGCTTTGGGGACGAACTCCGTAGCCGACTGCATCATTGCTTCGCGATATCTGTCCCGGGTCGAATCTCCTCGATGGAGCCATGTTTGGCCTTTGAGGGTACCCAATTGGGGACGAATCGGGAGTTGCGTTTCGGAAGAACGGAGAAGAAGGCTGAGAGGAATATGCAGAAGTTGTGGGCGATGAATTTCTACTGTAGAACGGCTCACTGAGAGCATACGGGTGTTGAATCGTTGGAGCCTTGTAGTACCTCATATCAGAAGACGTTGGAGTCGACAGCGAAGAAGTCGTAGTAGGGGAAGACGTGACTGTATAGTTAAAGACAGGCGGCAGAGTCTTGCGCCCTGAAGGAGGCGTGATAGCCAAAGGTTGTGAGGCATGATGACGTGATAAACCATGTGCAGGCCCATTCACAGGAGTATGATCAGAGTGATAATCGTACTTTGAAAAACTCTGAGCTTCTAATTTTTCTGCGGATGGAATCAAACTAGTTCTTGAATTGACGGTCGTTAGGCCTTCTTCATTAATATCCGAGGGTGCTTTCGCGAAGAGTGGCCTAGGTATAATGTGCGCGATGACTGCTAGCGTTACCGAGTAGATTAATACTGAAAGGTTATTCAGTTTCGAGTTCGGTATAACTGGTGAACCCACTGACAAAGACCTGAGCTCACGAAGCTAGCTATCGCAACGGACAGCGTGGACTGACTACAGGTGTTTCCGATACCTGTAAACATTGTCAGTTCACCGCGGCCACGAAGCAATGCACGCTGAATATTACCAGAGCCAGAGCATGGAAGACTTGCACGACCAGTAATGAGGAGTAAACCGCCACCTAATTCCTAGTCAGCGAATCGATTTCGAGCAACCCCACTCTTTACTTACATAGAACGAATGCAAGGTAGACAGAGACGCGAGCAGCATCCAACCAAACTTTGAATTGAACAACGATCCTGAGGAAGGGCGGTAAGTAACTTTGAAAGTTCACCGGTCAGCAGTCTTATGAAATGGTAAATACATGAGATAAAGAAGGATTCCTCCGAGGGAATGAACAACGGTGAGTATAACCACGATTATCCCTAGAGGTAAAATAAATCGATTTGGGAAAGAAATGAACTAGCGCGGAGATACGTACGACTAACGAGATCAAAATCGCTCCATTGACGAAGAAGAAAAATAGAGAGAATCGTAGCACATCCTATGCTGAGCGTCATGCAGATAGCTGTGAACCCAATTAATTTATATGAGGCGATTACATTCCACGCTTACCAAAGATAAAGGCTCTGAGAGCTTTGAAAACAGATAAAACACGAAGAAACATGGTGTCGCAAGATTATATTATGTTTGATGGCAAGCAGAGGGAGGAAAAGAAATAAATGTCCGGGGAGTCGAAGAGAAGTGAAGAATTGGATATAAAATGACTCGGGGTCCAATTTGAATGAAAGGAACGACTCGAGGAAAGTCAAATGGCCAGCCAAAACGAAGAGAAGAAGGGGCCTTTGTGAAGTCGAATCCAACAATATGGGAAGAGTTATATACCGAGAAGACACTTACATGGTCTGACAGATCGGAAAGCCTGGCACGCTGTTGTGAACCCATCAGTCAGGATTTCGACCAAATTGAACATGGCAGCAAGCGCCGCTCGCAGAAGATAGGCAAAGGCAGTGGTTATCATCGGCAACTGACCGAACTTTGGCAGAAATTCCCCAAGGTGCACCTGAGGTGTATACTGTTGTTGAATGAGATTATCTTTTGAATGGCAGTTTGACAACGTTGACAGACTGTACAGTGAGCGTTGACCGGCCAGCCTGAGATATTCGCCGCGCGTTGGCCACATATATATAGCATTTATCAAGGAATGTCATTTCTTAGTCCCCTACCTTGGAAAAGGAAAAGCTGAGGAAAAGAGATTTCGTTCAATAAAAATCAAATCCAATCTAAATTTAACCCTCCACGTGGTGAATAAAGCCTCTCTCGTCTCGAGCAGACAGTCAGTGTCGCTTAATTTAACTACCTATATCTTGAGTCGCGACAATGACCATGTCAGAGCAACAGCCTCTCCTACAGGATGCAGAAGCCGGTGAAAACTCGAACCCTAGTCCGATATCTTTTCGTGAACGTTTGGCTTTCTGGCTTGAATCTCAGCTCTTTCATAAAATTGTCATTGCCTTGGTCCGTGTTTCGCCAACATCTTCTCGTAGGCATTCTGACGACGGATACATAGATCACGATAGATGCAGCTATCGTTCTTACAGACCTCGGGTATACGTTGCTTTCCCCGAATTGTACCACAGAAGGACCGGAAGGCCCTCAATGGCTCGAGGTCCTCACCCATATCTCTCTCGGAATTACTGCTTTCTTCCTCTTCGAAATACCCCTTGCTTTATTGGCTTTTGGTTCAGACTATTATAATCCTTTTGGAGCTGTTCCCCATGCAATACTCCACGACTTCGATGCTGTCATCATTGTAACCACATTTATCTTGGAAGTCTTCCTGAAAGGCAAACAGAGGGAGCTCGCGGGGTTGCTTATCGTCCTCCGTCTGTGGCGTTTGGTGAAATTGGTGGGAGGTAAGTGTATTAGAGCGTCGGATTAGATCCGTCATGCCACTTATGTTTGACCTTTGTTTACCTAGGGATCGCTGTCGGAGCAGGAGAGCTGGAAGAAGACACCGCAAAAGAATTTGCAGAGCTCAACACGGAGTTTGAGAAAACAAAGCGAGAATTATCTGAGGTACAGGAAGAGAACAAGAAACTCCGGGCTAGGTTGGTGAATTTAGGCCAGAGCCAGAATGATTAAGATAAAGAATAATAACTGCTATACAACTGTATTTGATGTTATATTGTAATAGTGCTAATGCTACAACTATGAGTCCGTTATGAGATGCATGACTGTCTTTAGGGTCCCCGCCCAATGCCTAATCATGAAATGGTAATCATAATGCGTAACCGTCATATCCTGTTTTCGACGTTCAGTGACGCGAAGAAAATGCTTTTATCGCGTCGGCCCTAATCCACTGTGAAAGGCGTGTCAACGGAATAGGCTTGTCGTGATCATCAACCTCGTGAGGAAAGTCGATAACGGGTCGAGTCGGTCGAGAAAGGGTTTGTGATTCGCGGAAACGCTCAATGAAACGCGATCCTGCGACTGATTTGCCACCTTTGACTTGGACGTTGAGAGGTAGAGGTGGCAACGGAGCGCTGTCGCGAGCGCCGAGCGAAAACGACGAGTCGCTCGACGTATCGGAGTTGTCGGAATCTTCCCTTTTGATAGGACTTCGGAAAGGGGAGTCTCGCCCCCGACGGACGTGTGTAGGTGCCCAAGGTGCTTTTTCAGGATCTGGCACGGGGTGACGAGCTTTGCGAACACCCGAGGATTCTATGCCATCGAGATAGCGCGCCCAAGAGTCATTTTCAAGGCCTGGCAACTCGCGAGGATTACTGACATCAGAAGATCTGAGTCTGGAGTTGGTATATCCGAACCATTTGACTTGACAAACAGGTTTGGTCCAAATCTCCTCTTCGAAGGAGGCGTGGGTCATCGCAGATACAAACAGGATAAAAAAGTATCCGAGCATGGTCAAACTAGTGAGCCAAGTAGTAGGCATCAACAAGAACGACGATGCAGTCACGGATGATTCGGTAGTCTGTTTGATAAAGATAGCGGCACTGATTGTTACACCTATGGCAGAGCCAATGGATGACAAGCTCAGTACAGCTGACCAGCCAGATTCAAATGCAACACTTGTTCCGGCGAAATTGGGCGCAACGAGTTCGAGAAGACCGCTACAGAGGACATGCCGCATATGAGTAAATAACTTGAATTACGTTAGCAGCGTCACTTACAGTCCCAAGAAGAAAATGCTCGTGACAGAGTTGAAAACCAAAAAGAGGGACGCTCCAGGAACTGTTAGAGTCTCATTAGGAATCGAACGAGAGTGAAGATCAGGGTACGTACGAGCTATGTTCGCGTTTATGGCAGCACTGGCGTTCCACGAGGCAAAAATCAAATCCAACAGATTCAGAAATAACAGGAGTGCTGCATTCACTTAGGATATAGACAGAGATGAAGACCTTTTTACTCACATAGGAAGATAAACCGAATGATCAGGAATGGGTTACGCATCGTCAGAAGAGTCTAATGAAGAGGACACCACACAGTGAGTCGGATTGGGACTGAAGTGGAAGGAGAAGCGAGAGCAAAAGAGAGAACGAGAACGAGAAAGAGAAAGAGGAGACCGCCAGTGACACCGTTGAGAAAAGGTTGCTTCAAGTGGCCTCCTTTTATACATGAAAGCACTGCTTCTAAAGAACAATAAGATTAGATTTGGGACAATGGCGAAAAGACAATGATTGATACAAGGTCGGATCAGTGAGGGTGAATATAATGGAATAGTTATTTGGTGAGCTTTATACGCCTAAATAGTTGCATGGTAGTAACCGAGCGATGTACAAATTTGCAAGTATAAGGTCCGAGAGGGGTACAAGGGTAGAGCAAAATGAAAGGAAGCACCGGCGCGCCTACGCGTCAGACACGTGATTCCGCCTTTTAGTTTCTGCGTTCGTCACCGTGCGACGTGGATGCGGTCCCAAAACGTTTTACGCAGGTCGAGAGGACTTTTTCGGACAAAAAGCCCCCTCTCCCTGTCCTCCAGCTCTATACCTCCTCGTATACCTAGAAAGTCGGCTGCCAAACGATTCCTTCCGCATTCTTACGAAAAACGACTTGTCTCTACAGACAACCAATCATTGGGAGCCTCAGCTTCCGCTCCACCGCCAGAGACCCCATCTGAAGAGCCTTCTGAAATTTCTGACGCTTCCTCAACATCTTTGCCGGACGATCTTGATAAATTCAAAGGTAAACGTCGTATCGTCTCTTCTTCATCTACGTCCAAAGAACGGGAAACCGTAGAAATACCCGAAGGCCTTCATATACTATGGAACCCAGACGAACTTCCTGCTGAGCCTCTAAATCCGGGATCAGTGCCTCCTCCGGAAATACTGGAGGAAGTGCTTCATAACTTGCTTGCGACTCTCCATCCTCACACCCAACATCGTGCTGCTTATCCTCCACCGCTTGCCCAATCTGAAGAGCCTACTCTTGCACTCTACTGCCCAATTGAAGGAGGAGATTATATCATTGACTCAACCGTTGTTGAACTTGCACGAAGAACGGGCTCAGAAGTGCTTGTCTTGGATGCCGTTCAGCTGGCAGCTGGCGAATGGGGGTACTTTGGGCCAGGTACGTCGCCTTTACATGAGTTGAATCTGCACCTGACAAATTTACAAGCTGCAAGCTCACTAAAGCTACCTCGCAATCCATTGCATTTTGCTAGCTCTGGCCCCTCTAATAAATCAAGTTCTGTGTCTTCTTATTCGGAAGATTTTGATGAAGACGAACCCGAATTTTCTCCTCCCCGCCAGATGATGTTTACAGTGATGGCTCCTTTGAGGAGAGGAAGCAGTACAACTGTGATAAAATCTAAACGAGCCGCTCCGCCTAGCAAAGTCAAGGTTTTCTTCGATTCTCTTGTTAACCTTCCGTCAAATTCAACTGGCCCAGTTTCTCGACCTAGAATCATTTACATTCGTGATTTTCCAACGCTCGCATCAACTGCCTCAGCCTGGTACCCATATTTGCGCGACGCTGTTAGCCAGAGACGGAAAGGTCCAATGACGCGTTCCTCATCACCGGTTCCAAACCCAATCACTATCGTATTTGGAATGTCTCCACCACTCTTTCCTCCTCCAGACCGTCCGATGCATCCCACTGGTAGCGGTGTTCTGAGCCTTCTAATGAACCGTTCTGCGTCACCAATGTTCCCGACTTCCAATCCAAAGCCCGACAAAGTTGATTGGAGCGAAAGCCCGGTTGCTGAGACAGCTAGAGAAAAGCGTTTACAGCAACGGCTTAAGAGCTGGGAAAGGGGAGAAAACGTTGCGATGGATGAACATGACAAATACACCGAAGATGCATCCGACAGTGCTGGTCGCCGCAGGTCAGACGTGATAGTTCTTGAAGGGAGCATCCCCTCCCAGTCTGGATTCTCTATGCCTATGCCATCAGGTTCTTCTGGCGCTGTGGAGGATGCAGAAGGCCCTTCCTTCTATAGAACCTCTGTGTTGGTACCCAGTGTGCGTTCGGTGTCGGATGAACGGGACTATCGTGTTCTACGTCGGAGAGAAATAAATGAACTGACTATGCGTATGGCAATTGGACAAGTCGGTGGTAAATTATCAGAGGAAAGTGTGTCATTCAAGGGTGGGTTCTCCACAACGTCCAACGCACAAGGAGAAACCAACAAGACCGAGCTCGTTCCGGAACCGACTTCGTTCACCGACTCTCATCTCCAAGAAATAAATTCTTCCTCTTCCTCTCCTGAAACCCCCGAACAGGAGCCCATTCCCAAGCGCATGTGGGACGATCCCAAGATGTGGGAGGCATGGGGTAGTCAATTAGAGTCGTGGTCAACCGTTAAAGACATAGCTCATAGAGCTATCGGTGGTGTAGTTGCCTCGCGGGAAGCTACCAAGCGACCAACGTTAGAGCATACTAATGTTTCGTGGTCAGATGTACATTACGCATGGGGTGCTGTGCATGGGGCGCTCGAGTACAGGAAGTCATGGCTCAAGGACTCCGTCCCAGTAGCGCGTAAACTTGAAGATGAACCAGAGACCGAGCAAAGGGCCAAGTTGGGCTACGATCAGGTCATAGAAAGTGTCAAGAATGATCCCGAAATTGACCCACACGAGCAGAGGCTGCTGTCGTCTATCGTGGATGCAGGTACGCGCAACAGGTTTTTTTCTTGACAGCTTCTTACCACATAGAATCATAGCCACCATGACTACCTCATTCAGCCAAGTTCATTTGCCCGCTCATACGATTGATTCCATTCGATCTATCGTCTCTCTTCCTCTTTTACATCCTGGAGCATTCCAAACTGGCATCTTGAAGCAGCATGGAATGACTGGATGTCTTCTCTTTGGTCCTCCTGGTACTGGTAAGACTTTGGTCGTCCGTGCGCTTGCCAAGGAGGCAGGTTGCCGAATGATGGTCATCTCTCCATCCGATGTTATGGATATGGTATGTGGGATTATTATGTTTTTCCCCTGATGTCCCTCACCGCTTTCCCCTTTTAGTACGTTGGAGAGGGTGAGAAGCTTGTTCACGCTGTTTTCTCACTTGCTCGGAAGATAGCACCGTGCGTTATCTTTTTGGATGAGATCGATGCACTTTTCAGTGCTCGGATGTCTGCGCGCGAGAGTGGGAGTTCCTTTGCCCATCGTGGTATCATCACCGAGTTTATGCAAGAGATGGATGGGTTGAAAACATCCCGGGATGACAATGTCATCGTGATTGGAGCAACCAATAGACCCTTTGATCTGGACGACGCTGTACTCAGGCGACTTCCCCGGCGACTATTGGTCGATCTGCCAGGGGTTCCTGAACGTCAAGGTGAGAGCTTACAATGTATCCCAGCGGAACCTGTACGACTGAAGGGCTACAGAAATTTTGAAAATTCTCTTGCGGGACGAAGTGTTGGGTGACGATGTTGATATTGGTGTCCTCGCTAAACAAACAGAGAGCTTCTCTGGCTCGGACCTCAAACGTTCGTGATATCTGCTCGTCACTCCCTTTTCACTTGCTAACTACTTTTCCAGATCTCTGTGTCTCCGCTGCGTTGGACGCCGTCAAAGAGGACATCAAGCTTCCCTGGCAAGTCTCCTCATCGCCAGACTCATTAGATAGTCCAGCAACACACGACCAAGTCAACGCTGATAAAGAGGCGATAGCAGGAGAGAGTACGTTAGAGGAGAACATGTTAGAGGAGAGTAAGGATGAACAAGTCGGAACATCCCCGCCTCTCGAAGAAATGCCGCAACCATCAGATGTCAAATCTACACATTCAAATTCTTCATCCCACCTCCGAACTCTTGCACGACGGCATTTCGACAAAGCCCTAAAGGAAATTACACCATCGTCGTCTGAGTCGTTAGGTAGTCTTGCTGACTTGAGAAAGTGGAATGAAGAGTTTGGTGAAGGTCGAAAGGATCGTAAACGCAAGTCGATATGGGGTCGGGGCCGTTTTGGTTTTACTGACAAGGAGGCTCACTCTATGGAGGAGGGCAGAGTTGTGCCTTCGTCTCCCACAATAGCAGTACCATCTAGTGATACAAGTTCCAGTTTGTAATTCAACTTGTACCTAAATAGCTAGTGCACCACCATCCATCTACGCGCGATTAACTCGACGCTTGGAAGCTCAGCTTAGCTACATACGGACATACTGACTATATAGCCATAAATACTAGATACTGATTGTATATACGATTGAGATGAGAATGCTTCATAAGTTACATACATTACTTGCAAAAAGCATGCCCGTTCATTGTCTAGTACTTCGACGCCTAGGTGGTGTAGCTTCTGCCTCTTCTTCATCGGTTGCATCTTTCTCATCTGTTTCTTCCTCACTGTCATCATTTTTGTTTTTCGATTTCCCCTTCTTTCCTGCTTGAGAACGTTGAGGCTGACGGGATTTGGTTTCAGTCTGAGAAGGTTCATCTTCCATCTCTTCGTCGTCGTCGCTATTGACACTGCCTCTAGTCTGTCGTATCCCGTCGTCTCCATCGCGAATGGCCAATTCGCCGACAGGAAGTAGCCCATCGTCTGTTACGTTTTGGGGCCAATCGAGCGAGCAAACAGGGCATGTCGATTTGCGTCTTCTATAAGCTTTGAAACAGTGGTAGTGCATACGCGCTTTGCAATTGCTACGTTTGCAAGCAACGCCTTTGGTCAATACCTGGAGGGCTTTGAGTCGCGAATCGGTGTTTGTTTAAAAGTCACGCACTTCATGGCAAATCGTACATTCAATCATCTCTTCGGAATATGTGGACTTGATATATGGTAGAAGTTCTAATAAGGATCGTGAAGAAAGAGAATATCTTCCGCGTCTGACGACACAAATATCGATGTGGTTCTCAGAAACATAACATAGGAAAACGCACTTGCTTCTCAAAAGCCAGCCATTTGCGACAAAACTACCTAGTAGGACTTGTGCTTGGGATTTGGTTAAGTTCATCTTGTCTTTGCCTGCAGAAACTTCGCGAAGCGCAGCGAGAGACGAGACTGAAAAGGATTCATTTCGTGCTAACATGATTTGTTCGACCTGCGTGTCACATCAGCAGAAGAAAAGGCGCAAAATGTTGTATAGACTCGCGATCGCCTTGAAGTACATGATCTCGACCGCATTATAATCTGTCGCGACTTGGGCCAGTTCATCATCCTTCCGGTTGACCTGAGATTGGTGAGGTGAATTGAAAGCTTTTTGCGCGCGTTGATTCCTCACCATCGCGAAAAGCCTCTTGCTATCAACTTCATCTTGGATGCTTTTGAATTCGAAGTCTAGATCATTTAGAGATGTGTTTACGCCTTGAATGAATTCGTCCCATGCTTCTTCCGTATTAGAGTAAGAGACTTCGACGTGCTCGTCGGCAGCTATTAGAACGGAATGTTATTTAGGAGTGCAACATGGTATATAACGAAACCGTACCTTTCACCGCTTCCACGCATTTTTTCCATAACACTTTTGCCAGATTTTCTGACAAGATACCACGAGAGAAAATCGCCTGAAGAAAGAGCCTCTGGACATCGCCCGCGTGAACCATGATGAGTGCTGATGGCTGTTAGGGTTAGACGCGTTTCCAATGCCGGTCACGCCTTTCTCGCTCTGAACAACCTATGGAGTCTACGGTCGTGTATACATGTTGAATATATGTCATTTACTGTACTAGCGAACCACGACGTAAAGTATTCATAAAGTCCTCAAATATAAATGCCCGTTCTAGATCTTGGGTACCCGGAGCGTTTTGCTGACCATTGCGGCGGCCCAGCATCCAAAAATGATACTAACCAAATGTATTTCTCCAGTTCCTTCCGCCGCACCCCACAAAGTTATTGTACCAAGGGGAATTCCCTCCTGGCCTTCAATCCAGCCCATTTTGGTCCAGTAGGAAAGGACAGCGACGAGGGCCAATGAAGATGGAATAGGCAGTCCTTCAAAATATTTAGCTTTGCCTGCTTCGTCTTTTGGTACTAAAGCAACGGTAGCGTTGAACCGTGCCAGTCTTGCCAGGCCACAGCAAATAAAGCCGGTAAGGACCACTGTATCCAGATAAGTCCTAAGACCGACAGTGAAAGCCAACAATGCTGGAGCTACTCCAAATGAGATCTGCGATGTGAATAAAATTTAAATTTTCAATTGAAGATTAAGGTGCTTTGCCTCTCGTACCAAGTCAGCAAGACTGTCCAGCTCTTGACCAATTAGACTACTAGATTTCCTCCATCTCGCGATTTTTCCATCGAAAAAATCAAACAGCAAGCCAGCCAAGGGGAAAGCGAGCGCTGACCACAGATAGTCACGGTCATTCGAAAGAAGGTAATTTGCGGATGAGAACATGGAGAACGATCCACAGACACCGTTCATTATGGTGACTAGATCAGCTAAGCGAAAGTTCCTGTGTTATGAACGTTGAGCGCAGTAGCGGCTATAAAGGAGACCGTCACATACCTCACAAAAGAAAAATGGCCATCGGTATCTTCGTACTGGTGCAGAGCATCAGAGCTAGCATCATCATTGCGCTTTGTAGAGGTTTTTCGATGGTTCATAACTGGTCAAAATAAAAGTTAGGACTCAGCCTCAGTCCTACGAGGTAAGGTAAAGAAGTGTTTCCCGTGAGAAATACAAAATATACATTGACAATTAAATTACAACGCCAAACTAAACTCCGTGGTCTACCTTCATCTTTGGATCCTTGGTTTCCTTCTCGAGCTCAATACTCCTCGCAGCGTACTGATTTGGATGCGTAACTGACTCCCCGTCGCTTAGCCCTTCCCCTTTCCTGACAGAACGAGCATGTGTAATTTCGAAGACCCGTGTGCAAGCGACATGATAGGATTTTTTCTTGACTTGTGCTATAATCTCAGGAAGATCATTGATCGTTAGACCTTGGGCCGAATACGAGGAGAGTAATGCGCTTTGGAGATTCTCCGGCGAGCTTTCAAGCTGGCGATATGGGCAACCGGCTTCATGTGCACTGTGGAGTTGCAGGCAACTAGGGTTGGAGTTAATACGGCATTCTCACAAATTTAGGATGAAATGCGTACTTCTTGGCAGGATAGTTCATTCTTCTTCCTTCCAACCCAAAAGAATGTCGTATGTTATACCGGTATTCTTTATCAAACTTATCGGAGCCGGGCCCTCCTGCAAATGACTTTCTCCAGAACGATATCGCTTCATCGATCGATAAACCCAAAACCTATATTCCCCCTGAATTATGATATACCATGTACAATCACAGAAGTAACGTACTTTCAGAAAAAGCCCATAATGTAAGCGTCCAAAATGCTTCAAGTGATGATCTTTCCGCAGGCTTTGATGCAGGACGCGCATGCAGAGCGGGAAGTGTTGCTTCGCTAATGAATCCACCATGTCCGCAGTGATTCCTTCTCCAGTTGTTTCGGCAGAGGCCACCCAGTCTGACGGTATTCCCGCAATGAATCCTTGCGCCAAATTGTCAAGTATAGGATTTAAGCGCGTGTCTTCGTCCACCAGAGGTATAGCTCTTGATGTTGCCTGCTAAAATCAGAATCGGACCAAGTTAAGTATATGAAACTCACCCGTAATGCAGCTTCCAGCCGCTCCTCGAAAGCCGAGTAGATGATACTTGCTTGCTCGCGTGCAGGAACGTAGGCATAACCACCTTTTAAAAACACTTTGCGTTTCTCCACAAGATCAGGAATAGTCGTCCATTTCACCTGTTGTGACCTCTAGCGCGTGTTGGTGAACAGTGAAGTGTTCACGTACTTTGTAGAAAGCCTCGCTTTGAAAAGCCCCATCCAAATCGGTCTTCGCTGAGATGAAGTGTTTTAATTGCTCCTTATACCGTTCTTTCTCCTCCGCACCGACCTGATAACATAAGTCCAGTGAGTTCCATAGATAGCCAAAGACACGAGGATACAGACAGAAATCCAGTTGAAATCCTTCGAGTCGAGAAATGCGCGTCGTTCATTCGAGTCGTCCGTCTCAAAACGAATTCTAAAGAGTGTTGTCTCAGCTCTGATAAATCGACGACGCAATTCTTCTCTGGAAAGGTCCTTATCAGAAAAATATTGAAAAGGGTAGCGTTCGATAACGCACGATCGGCAGAAAGCAAGCCTCAGAACAAAATGACCCAGTCGATCTTTCCTCCGTTCTTCCAGAACATCTATTCCCAATGCTGAGTTTGAGTTGAGAGGTAGGTATTTCCCGCATTGTGTCATTGTCACTTGTTTCGTTTCATCCCAAGAACGATTGCGTGCAGCTGAAGATTCAATTTCGGCGAGTATACGAAGACGGTCAAGTGCCGAAGTTTCAAATTCTTCTACTGTCACGTCGTATAGCGGAGGTTGATCATACCTAGAAGATGTCAGGAGAGAAAAGACGCGTCGAGCGAGGTGACGAACAAACTCAGACGATATGATGTGCTACCGTTATCTACAGACAATATGTTAGCGCTCTCATTTTTCGGTAGTTTGCTTTGTTTTGCGGCCTGGAACATCACAAAAGATCTGACGATGATGGGAGAAGGAAACACGAAGGAACGCGACTTGTCACGTCACGGCAACGCGCAAGCGCCCACCAGATCCGTTGTATTTCGGCGTAAGCCTACAGACGCGGGAAACCGCGGTGATTTGTCGGCCGGCTCCGTTCCTCGTTTCGAGATAGTGGTATCTGGGATGGTGTAATTATGGTAGTGTGGTGTGGCTCGTGTACGGGGTGTGCAAAGGATGCGAAGTGATGTATCGTGCTCGACCATGTAACTGTAGGTCTCGAGTGTAAGATAGAAAAAGGGAGAAGAAGGCTGGTACACTTTCATTTCATGTTATTGTGCACGCTCTTTCAAATTTATTGTCCAGTAATTTACGACTTACACAATGTGTCCCGTGCGTCCGCTCCTCCGTTATGCCATCTCACTCAGCGTGCTTGTCGCGCAGGTCTCGACTTTGCAGAAACTCATATATCCATGTTCACCTTTTGTGTTCAGTCCTTCCAATATAATTCTGGCACGATGCCATTCTTTTCTGAATGTGTCTACAAGCCTATACCTCGCTCCCAAAGCCCTGCACTACTTGAAGAGCCCGAATTCTGTGTGGAATTCAAGTTCTATTATACATTAAACCAAAAAAAAGACAACGTATTGATGCAACAGCCTTGAAGATCTGGCAGAACTTTAAATTTTGACCGACCGTTATTCTCCTAGAGGAGGAAGAGGAAGTACCGGCATACAGGGGCTTGATCACCAAACTAGTGTCAGAATAATATACACACATGTATGTAAGTAGCATACATAAGTTATGATACAGATACAGATACAGTAGCTATTAGTTATTTCCACAACAGCAGAGGGATATACATAGGAAAAACCGATTGCAAATCATATCATACAAACCTGATAATTCTATCCAATTGCAAGTGAAACTGAAATATAGGCATGGGACAGTTCAATCGTGGTCTAGCGTGCATTACTTGCTCGAGCACTCCTACTCGTTTTGACATATCTCAGGTTTTGTTTATCCTGATGTGGGTCTTGGGGGACGTCAAACACTACACCGGGGCGTAGCACACGATATCTATTGTTTCGTGTCTCCGACTCCTTGCGCTCACGCCATTCATGCGTTGCTTGTTGGGTGTCTCGCATAGGCGGAGGTTGTATGGGGGGTTGGCTGCTGTTCATGGAGGCGGTCGGGGAGCCCACGACAGTATTAGGCTACATGATAGTTCGTGAAATTCAGTACAAACATAAAGATGATTCGTGACTTACTGCAGTTCCGTCTACGGCCTCGACAGATGCAGCAGACATTGTACGATTGCGCTTGGTGGTCAGGTAGCGGAATGGCGTGAATACCTTGTGGTTTGGACTTTTTCGTTCAGAAACCGTAGGGATCGAAATGGGAACGGTGATAGGGGGTGGAACCTTTGATCTGGATATGCCAGACGGTTTGAGTTCTGAAAAAGATGCATTCATCCCAGCATCGACAGTTGTTGCGATCTTGGCCCTATCGTGGGATAATGAAGGATTCCATGCTTCATACACAGTATTAGTAGCTGTCTGTGCCTGGCCTTTAGATTTAAAGAACGATTTCGAGAGCGACGCCCTCGCCTCCACTGGCTTTCCCCCTGCCGTAGGAATCGCTGCAGTGTTCTTCCGGACATCTTCGGATGTCGTTGGAGGATTCCATACTTCGTACGGATTCTCCGTAGTTGCTTCAGTGGAAGATGACTTGGATTTGAACATACCGAAAAGCCCCTTCTTTCGCGAATCTTGCTGAGAAATGGTGGACGCGGGGATAGATGTACGAGAAACCGTGGGCTTCAGCATTGACGGTGCTAAGGATGATGGGGTTTTCAGAATAGACTCCTCTGATGGAACATTGGACGCTGGACGTCGATAGGCTTGATCGGAGGGATGAGAAGACGAAGCTGCTGTCCGAGATTGAACCGGGTCCAAGAAGGCCTCAGGCTCTGGCAGCTTTGATCGCCCACGATTTCGGCTGCTGGTAGGTGCATTAGTTTGGTACGTGGTCGATTGTATCGGTGGCCCGCTAGACCAAGTCTGTGTGGGTCGTGTACTAGGTGGGCGAGACGGGGTTGCGAAAGATTCCGGCTGTGAACTGACGCGGATATGAGCTGTCACATTGCTGCTTTTACCGGATTCTTTGACAGCATCGGCATTAGAAAATAGCGCATATGCCATCGTCGAGCTAGTTGGCTTTGATGCGGAAGACGCAACTATCTCTGTAACACTAGAGTCAGGATACTTTCGGGAATTGCCCAAGCCATATTCATCATTATGAATATCCTTGTTGAATGGAGAGGAAGGATACACTTTCGAAAAGCCGTCTGCTGCCGGTGATGGCTTATCCTTGAGTTTAGAAGGCGGTGGAAGCATCCAATCGTCCTGCTTTTCAACTGAAGGGGGATGACCCGCAGGCAAAAATTCGGCACCGAGTGGTTGTATTACAGGTTCGGGTGCACGACGTGCAGGACTGGTCACATCTGACATGAGCTCTGCTAACTTCGGGTGACGAAACGGTGCAGTGCTACCAGGACGCTCGATGGGATCGACAGGATCGAGATAAAGATTAGCACTGGCTTGCGGATTTGTTACAGCGGGAGCTTTAACACCGGACTCTTGTTGTGGAGCAGGTATTGAGCCATTTGCTTGAGTCACACTCCGAAAGTTTTTTCGACCAACAGTCTCCGGGAAAGATGCTACCCCAGGAACATGAGAGCTGTCTACCACATTTCGATCACCCTGCGATAGATTAGTTATTGAACCATTGGGATAAATGAAGTTCGTCGTGTTGGGCTGAGCAGGTAATGTCCATCCAAGTCCGTTTGGGGCGGGGGAGGCATGGACTGCACGCGCGTTTCGATCATTCCATCCAGAGTGGGCGCTATTGTGGACACCGTTTGTTTGGGCGGACCATGCAGATAGTTCTGCGGCTTTGGACACACCTATACGAGCTGATTTATCGATGGTTTCAGCAAGCGGAAAATGGTTCCTTAACTCATCGGCGGCGAGGGCGGTGGACTTGGGCTGAGAAATTGCCGACCAAGGATTGCTATTTCCAAACCCTGGATTTGTCGTGAGAATTGGGTTAGGTGCATGTGAGCTAGGATTCTGGGTAGCATGCTGGTTGGTGACTGGACGTTCTCTGAAATCGTCACGAGGGTAGATGCTAGCCGAATTATGCAGAGTCTGGGAGTCGCTGGTCCACGCATTATGATTAGGCGAGGAACTAACAAAAGGAGTCGGTTGAGTTATCGGTGTGAATGAAACTTGAGCACTGCGTTTGGAACTAGGAGTGTCTAGGGATGTTTGGGGAAGAGTAGAAGGTGGAAGAGGACCCGTGCTGGACTCGATACTTGTATTCTTCATAGGCGAAGCAGCTTCATTTGAGGTAGAGATAGAAACAGTGCGACCACGTCTATTGCTCGAGAGAGCAACGTTGAACGAGGGAGAATTATTGTGAGGAGAAGTGTCGTGAGCGGCGCCTGGGCTCTGCGCAACGCCTGTCAAATTTTGCGGGGTTCCTAAAGGCGTTGGTGCTTTATCCTGCAAGGGGGATTTGGTCTTCAACTCAGCTGTGGGTGGTCCCGGGTTAGAGTATGACAACTCCGTCGTCGGAAAAGGACGAGACTCGTAAGATGTCACTATCTGCCCTACTGTGGGTCGGGAGCCTTGGCTGGGTTTCGTCCGATCCTGTAAAGTTTCTCTCATCGGTTGCACTGTATGTACCGAAGGAGGAGTGTACTACAGCAAGGTCATTAAATGCGGAGAAACTTCAATTTGAGCAACACACCTCGGGAGCTCTTGTTACAACTTTAGGAGTACCTCCGTGATATACGGGAGCATGGGCATGGGCATTTGAGCTAGATAGATAGTTAGTGTTGACTACGGGCCTTTCTAGTACAGACGGCGATCGTTTGACTGGAGTCGGAGGAGTGAAACGAATTGAAGGATGAGGAGAACTGTTGACCGTGGGAGGGAGCTGGTTGGTTTGGTTGGCTATCTGAGATTCTTGAAATAATAAAGAAGGGGAAGACTCAGGGTTCTGAAGGTTGATGGAGTTTGCATCCTGTATTTCATTGAGTACTACACCCATGCTAGATTCTGTTTGATACTTACATGGCGAGTTCGAGGCTCATTAGCTGCAATTCCATAGGACTTAGACCCTTTATCGCGTTCGCGTCGACTACTGTGACTCGGATTCGTGGAATTTGTAGGGTTGGTAGACGAGGGAGTCACCGCGACTGGAGGTGCTGCCTGCTGTGACGCAGACGAGGCTTTACGCGTTCTAATACCGCTAAGCGCAGATGTTCCAGCAGCCGATTGTTCAGTATGGCGGTGCTTACTTGTGCGTTCATGACGGGAAGAAGTCGCACGAATGTCTGGTGGTTCTTGATAGACTGGCTCTGCAACCTTGGTTCTCACTGGATATGACGAAGATTGTCCATTGGTTTCAAGAGCCTGAGTACCACTAAGGCCCAATGCTGACATCTCCATGGTCGGGTGTATAGGGGCGGGTCCTTGCGATATGTTGTTACCGATAGGGCGTCCAGTTGAAGGCTACGCGCTTGTCAATGAATTTTTTTTTTCGAAGATTCGAGCAAGAGGACGTACACTGGATTCTTCCGCATCGCGTTGTTGATTCGGAGATGAATTAATTGTAGGATTCTGCGCTTTATCCCGAAAATTTGTAGAGGTTGAATGGTACTATGAATGTAAAGCTTAAGCCAAAGCGACCGCAATGATTGAATAATCCAACCTTTTCAGTCCGCTGAACCCCATTCAACGGGGGAGCTACGTTATTAATCGGGGGCTGCAACGGTAGTGGCGGTTCTCGAAATAGCGAGTTGTCTGCAATTCTTACGGGCAAGCGTATCGGTAGAGGCTCTGGGCTAAACACAGGCTGACTTGGCGTGAGGTCATTGATATATTTCGAAGGAATGGAAAGTCCACCACCAGGCACAGATTCTTGATTATGCTTCGACATCGAGGGTATAGAGTTGTGAGGCGCAGAGTCGTAAATAAATTTCGTTGTCGGAGGAACGGGAGGTGCGCCACGAAATGTAGCATCTTGTGTAGGTCTCGGTACTGAGGACATAGAGTTCGAAGGCCCAGAGTCGTGAATGGACTTCGTTGTCGGAGGGATGGGAGGTCCTCCATGATACACAGAATCTTGATTTGGCCTCGACGTTGAAGATATGGGGTGATACGCGGAAAGATCCTGATTCGCCTTCAAGGTCGAAGGCATAGATTGGGAACCATAGGGAGCAAAGTCCTGACGAAGTTGGGACGACGGGGGAGCCGAAACACCATAACTGGTTGGATCTTTCGAGGACGGTATATAAGACTGACCTGCAGATGCGGGGGGAAGCACCTAATGGGAGTTACGGTCTAAGTATGATTATCGTAGATCAGCGAACGAAGCACTCACTGAAGTTGAGATATTGGGAATGGGATCTTTGATTTTTGTCCGCCGATAAGCTGAAGAATATTTATTCTTCGAGGCATCAGAACTTTCTGCCTCATCACTCGATTCCTTGCTAGTCAATTTCTGAGTATTGATGAAGCTCCTGGCAGGATCCCGTTCCCTTTCTGTCATCCTGCGTCGGGAAGACCGTTCAACGTCCGGACGACGCTCCGTGTCCCGATCAAGATGTCGTCGGGAACTTTCGCGATACTTGTCCGCGTCTTTAGGTATTAACTTCTCTCTTCCCAAGTCATAGGCAAGTGTCCGATCATCAGTTCGAGGTAGTTCTCGTTCCCGATACTTTGTCCGATCCTTGTCCCGGACAGATGCACGAAAAATGCTGTCAGTATCTCGCTGCCTGTCCCGTTCTCGAAGACCGCGCTCTGCGGTGGGAATTGGTTCCGCGGGTGGTTTGATTCGATCTCTGTCTCTATCCCTCTCCCTCTCCCTTTCCCTATCTCTGTCCCTCTCCCTGTCGCGCTCTCGCTTCCTTGTTCGTTCTACATCTCGTTCACGCTCCCTATCCCGATCCTTTGTCAGGTCTCTTTCCTTCACCGTACCTTTGTCGCGCTCTGTCCTATCCTTAGTACGCTCTTTCTCTTTCGCTCTGTCATAATCCCTATCTCGCATTCTCTCTCTCTCACTCCTATCTCTCGTTCGGTCTCCATGCCTGTCGCTTGGCTCCCTGTCACGTTTGGAATATGAAGAGGATGCTTTCGCCATCTCAGGTCGAACAACTGCTGGGGCTACAGAAGCAGAAGTGGAGGCCGTGGGATAGATTCCGTTGAAAGTGGAACTAGTATACGTTTTAGCAGGGTCAGCACTTCGCGTTGCTGTATGAGAGGCGTATGACGCATTTATGGCACTGGGAGATGGTCCAGGAACTGTGGATTTAGGGTAAGCCTGCGCTACACGCTGCGATTGTGGGAGGGGGGCTGTGGAGTTTACAGAGGCTGGATGAACGACATTGTCATCTTTGTTGATTGGGGTTGCATTATGATGTCTGTGACTCCTATGGGCGCCAGAGATCGTTGCACCTGTGTCACTTGGTCGAGGAGCCCGACTAGAGCTTCGTGGGTTTTCAGAGGAATCTCGAGTGCCCGACCTGCCCTCTCGTTTTTCACTCCTTTCGAGTGGCTTCTGGGACGTTTCGGGCTCCTGTCGTGGCATCCATATTCTGTAAGGGTCTTTTGACGAAGAAGATTTAGATGGGCCCGTTTGTGAATCATTCTTGCGCTGAAAGAAACTCTTCATTCAGCGGATTATGGCAGTAAGAGAAGAAGGAGACAGGTTAGAATCAGCCTCCTCTGCAGAAATGACTATGTATGAATAATTTGGGCAGCGGAGTACCCGGTACATGAGGCACAGACGATTCAGTAGCTCGCCTGATGGACTCTCGAATTGGAAAGTTCGAAACGAGCGCTCTGAATTGAAACACTTCCCAATTCTCACTTCAACAAAATACGGTTCATCTATTTGTAGTAATGTAGTTTCATATACACAGTATGTATTATTATGTCTGCCCAGAACGCAAAGGAACAACATAGAGGTGATCAGAGAATCAGACCAAGTTATACCGAATGTGCAGAAAAGGCGAATCTAGAGGTCCGTGAGGATTTCTCCAACCTCCCACACCTCAAGACGAGATGCGGAAAGCGTATCACACACCAAAAGATCAATATTACACGATTTTGACTCATTACCGACAGTAGACAGCGAAAAGGCTGTTGAAGACAAACAGTCTTCTTGTCGAGACAATTTAAGGATCGTGTTAAGAGAAAGAAGGCGAGTATGAGAAATATAATGACAATGAGCAGAAGGTCTTCGGGCGAGCACCGGGCAATATTGAGGAAGCATAGAAACACTGAAAGTCATTGGTTCAAAACATCGATTGAAGTAAAAAAAAAAGCGAGGAATTTTCGGCTTTAAATGTGTCACGATTCCCGGCATCTTCGGCACCAACTTAGTCATTCACCGCAGACTCGTGTCCTCCCTACAGAGCGTCATCCACTTGTATACTACTCCTCTATCACTATTTTCATCTCGAACCTCCATATCCTAGTACCACATCAATTGTTCGTTCTTGCCAATGGTGCTTCCTGCTTACTTTTTGCTTATCAAACCCAATTCTGATCTTGCTGAACGCTGTAGAATGATACAATGGATACTCTAGACGAGAAAGCAAACGGTGGTCCTTCGATGGAAATTGACGAAATAGTATCAGTTCGAAATCGTCTGTATTCTAGTGTCTTCATTTTGTCTCTCAATCTCATCTTGCTGTTCACAGATGAGGCATTTGCGGCCAAACATATGCCCGATCTCGGTCAAGATATCAAAGATTTTCAAGTGTTTACATGGAGGTTAGAAAATTGGAAGAAATTGGATAAGAAGCTCACCAGTCAAGAGTTTGAATGCGGTGGTCATAAATGGTGCGCAAGATCCTCGTTTGCTCGGCCTTGCTATTGATTGTCGTTCGCGCCACCAGGCGGATATTGCTGTTCCCATTCGGCAACTCGAATGCACCGCCAAACGATACAGTGTCAGTATACTTAGACTACGCAGAACCTAAGAAGGCTCCAGAGGGGTGGCATGCATGTGCCCAGTTCGCGCTTGTGATTTCTAATATCCACGATCCCACTGTTTTCACCGTCAGCCGTGAGTCTATCATCCATCTTTCTGACTCATTTGCTCACAATCGTTGTATCAGATGCCCATCATCGCTTCATTGCAGAGGAGTGTGACTGGGGCTTCACGCGTTTCAGTGAATTGCGCAAGCTTTTCAACGTTCAGGAAGGCCAACCTCGACCAACGATAGAGAACGAGTCTGCCGATATATCAGTCTTTGTCCGTGTACTGGAGGATCCCACAGGTGTCCTCTGGCACAATTTCGTGAAGTACGCCCTTTGGAAGTGCTAATTTGGAAGGTCATTCACCTTATCTTCTAGTTATGACTCCAAGAAAGAGACTGGTTTTGTTGGATTGAAGAATCAAGGGGCAACATGCTATATGAACTCTTTGCTTCAATCCTTGTTCTGCACGCGCTACTTTCGAAAGGTTCCTCCCTTCGCTTTTTTTTCCTTCTTCAAGCAGCTCACACATTCAATGTAGGCTGTGTATCAGATTCCAACTGAGGATGATTTACCTACGGAAAGTGTATCTTTGGCTTTGCAGCGTGTATTCTATCATCTACAAACATCAGATCAACCAGTCGGTGCGTATCCGAGCTTCGGCTTTGGTGATGCACTCTCTCAGACGACGATCACAGGTACTACCGAATTAACAAAATCATTTGGTTGGAAATCTCTTGACTCGTTTTTACAACATGACGTGCAAGAATTCAACCGTGTCCTCCAGGACAAATTGGAGTCCAAAATGAAGGTATGCTCTGTTTCTTTATTACCTAAATATGTAATCATTTGACTTCGTTTCAAGGGCACCATAGCGGAAGGTGCCATTGCAAAGCTTTTCGTTGGGAAGATGAAAAGTTATATCAAATGTGTCAATGTCGAGTATGAATCGTCGCGAACAGAGGAGTTTAATGGTGAGTCTATTGCACCTGTCCCATTCTCCGCTCACTCGATACCTAGATATCCAAC
Source organism: Lentinula novae-zelandiae (assembly GCA_027921425.1). Taxonomy (NCBI): domain Eukaryota; kingdom Fungi; phylum Basidiomycota; class Agaricomycetes; order Agaricales; family Omphalotaceae; genus Lentinula; species Lentinula novae-zelandiae. The sequence continues at coordinate 14,251 of MU823552.1, read as the reverse complement.
TCAACGTAAAGGGCATGCGAAATTTGTATGAGTCTTTCAAGGATTACGTAGCGGTAGAGAATATGGATGGCGAGAACAAGTATCAAGCGGAAGGTTTTGGATTACAAGACGCGAAGAAGGGCATCATTTTCGAATCCTTCCCACCAGTCCTACACCTCCAGCTGAAACGTTTCGAATACGATATCCAACGCGATGCCATGGTGAAGATAAATGATCGCCACGAATTCCCTTTTGAAATCGATCTTGGAGAATTTTTGGATGCCAACGCAGACCGTTCTAAACCGTGGAAGTACAGGCTCACCGGCGTTTTAGTCCATTCTGGTGATTTACATGGAGGCCACTACTTTGCCCTCATCAAGCCTGACCGAGACACGCGATGGCTCAAGTTCGATGACGATCGGGTCACGCCTGTTACTGATAAAGAAGTGTTGGAGGAGAACTACGGTGGGGAGCCATTGAATGGCTTGCCTCCAACCGCTCAGCGCAATCAAGTTCGCGCCATGAAGCGCTTCACGAATGCATACATGTTAGTATATATCCGAGAATCAGCCATGGATGAGGTTTTGGCTCCGTTCACTGAAGAAGACACACCTCCCCATTTGAGTGCGCATGGTCCATTGCTTTCAAAGTTTGACATCTCATTTTTCTTTCATGATAGAACGGAGATTGGACGAAGAGCGTCTCCAAAGTGAAGCGAAGAAAAGGGAACGTGAGGAGCAACATCTGTTCTTGACCGCGAAGGTATGCGAATAGCGTACCGTGGATTTTTTCGTTACTTATGTGATGGCTTTACTACCAGGTTATCACAGACGAAACCTTCTCTCGGCATGAAGGCTTCGACCTGGCCACTTTTGATGAGAAGAATTGGCCACCATCTGATCTTCCTAGTTTCCGAGTCTTGAAACAAGAGACATATAGCGTGTTCAAAAGTCGAGTGGCACAGCACTTCAACTATCCCGAAAATCAGATACGATTATGGGTCCTGGTAAATAGACAGAACAAGACTGTCCGGCCAGACACTGCTATTCCGGAAAACGAACCAACCCTGAGTGAGTGTCTTTTGAAAACGTTAATTTTGTGTCCAATCGAAGGGTCATAGCGGTTGAGGTCATCCGCAATAATATGGCGGCAAGACAGAACGATTTGAGGTTGTATTTGGACGTCGTTACAGATCCTTCGAAGGTGAGGTCGTGTTCAAGTTTTCGTGTGACTCGTCAACTCATTTTTCCGTTAGCCCGAATCACCTCCTCAGTCCATTATGGTGTTTTTGAAGCATTTCGATACCTCAAAACAGAATCTATTAGGTGCTGGAAAGGTTTACATGCCACGGACGTCGAAAGTTGGTGATTTAGTACCGATCATCAATGAACGTATGCGATGGACACCAGGAACACCAGTGAAGTTGTACGAGGTAAATCATCATCGAAGGTATTCACTTACTTGTATGATTAACTATTTGCCGTTCAGGAAATCAAACCTGGCATGATCGAGTTGATGAAGCCTAAACTCTCTTTTGCTCAAAGTGAGATTCAAGATGGCGATGTTATATGCTTTCAAGTCGACTTGCCAGAGAAAGAGTGGGTATCTGTCGTTTATCAGTATTTTCTTCTTCGTTGACTGCAGTAATCAGAATTCACGACCTCGAGAGTCAGGGCCTTCATTCCAATCCTATCCACTTCTACGACTTCATCCAAAACCGTGTCATGATCATATTCCGACCCAAATATGAAGATTCTGATCACGATCATCCCGAGTTCAGCCTTATCCTGAGCAAGAAACAGAATTACGATACAGTATGTTGCCATGTCTGACATTCTTTTCTTTCAATATCTCAAGTTGTGCATAGATGTCAATCAAAGCTGGAGAATACCTGCGACATGATCCAATCAAGCTACGATTCACGACTACGCATGCTAACAATGGGAATGCCAAGTCTGTGCTCAAACGATCCTTAAACCAGAGTATCGCCGAAATAATGGCTCCGTACTACACCACAAGCGCGGTGATACTTTATGAGAAGCTCGATGTCAGTATCGTCGAGCTAGAGACTAAACGTAGTCTCAAGGTGATATGGACTGGCATTCACAATAAGGAGGAAGGCACTTTCCCCTTTCTCCTACCAAAAACCAGTTCCGTATACGAATTGGCGGAGAACTTAGCGAAACAAGTCACCTTAACGCCCTCAGGAACTGGGAAAATCCGTATTTTTGAGATATCGCGGGACGGCAAAACTCAAAAGGAATTTACTGGCTCAGAGATGATTGGTAATATTCCGGATCCGGTAGACCTATACGCTGAGGTAATGTTTGGAGTTATTGCAATCGTTGGATTGACCAAGACTGATCTTGATTTGCAGGAAATTCCGCGTGAAGAGTTGGAAGCTGATGACGCTGACAAGGTCATCGGGGTTTTCCACTTTTCGAGAGAATTGACCCGCACGCACGGCATTCCTTTCAAATTCGTCGTAAAACGGGTGTGTTTATCGTTAACCATGCTTTGACGGTGCTAACTTGATATTCACGGTAGGGTGAAAAATTCTCTGATACGAAGAAACGGCTTCAAGCTCGATTAGGTGTCTCAGACAAAGACATAGCGAAATACCGATTCGCCCTCATACAAGGATCGACCTTTAAGCAGCCCTCATATATTGAGGATGGTTCGTCCTGCTGCTTTCCCATACATTGACACAGCTAACGGCGCCTGCTCTAGATGACACCATATATGAACATCAATTCGCACCGGAGGACGTGTTGGGCTTAGACCACATTGACAAATCTGGACGATCAAAAGCAGGTGTAGCAGAGAAGGCAATTGTAATTCGGGGCTAGTCTGTTCTAAATCTCTTCATGTATCTTTTTACATTGTTCCACATCCACTTTCATCACTTGTATTCTTTTCCCATACAGTAAATTTTACCGCTGGCTCAATATGTATCATCACGGATAATTATATGGCAGGGGTTTCATACACTGATAAATAAGCTAACAGTACTAGTGATGGTCGATCGACGTCGAAGATTGACCTACTTTCTCTTCTTACCCTTTTTGCCCTGCTTCTGCATCAGTATGGTTAACGAAGAAGTGACAAATATCAACACACAGATTTTGACTGGCTTTCTGCATCACTAGTAGCTGCATTTTCAACAGTAGTTTGCTCGTTGGCTTGAGGTGCAGCACGAGGTACTGAGTTCGAAGGGGTCATTGTGACAGTTATAGGGGCGATGTTAGGCGTGTTTTGAGCCTTCCGACCATATCTTCTTTCTAGTAGACAGACCAACAAGTTGAGTCTCAAAAGTCACCGAACAACGCCATAGAGCAACACACCTAACTCCGTCCTCCTATCTCCTGTCTGCTCAAAGATAGCACGCATCTTTTCGTTGGCGATCATTTCGTTGGCCGTTGGGAAAATGATAGGACCCCAACCCTCCACGAACGAATTGGCTTCATTCATGACCTCTATAATTTCAGCTTCCATCTCCTTCTCCGCAGCGAGCAAGCTGTTCAAAAGATCGTCTCCCACAGAACCTTTCTGGACAAGATTTTGCAGAGCCGGTTTGTCTTCTCGTATACGCATAACACGCAGGACATCTGCGATGGCACGACGGACCAGCGCCGATTTGAGGATAACCTCTGGGGTAGGTGGGTCTGTTTTCTGAAGGAGGGTGACGTAGGTATTTCTTTCAGGATGTGAAGTGAAGTATGGCTCGGGGATTCGAGCTAAATAGGGCGCGTCAGAAAGGGTGAGTTGATGAGAAAGCAGGCAGATTTACTTACAGGCTGCCTGTTTTCTGTAAAAGTACGAGAAAATGAACAAGCTTCCAAACACAATGATGATGTACGCGACCGGTACCAGGACAGAAGCCATTTGAGGAGGAAAAAGTCCAGTGATGAGCTGGCCGCTATCGCGGAACACGTTTCTGTCGCTTACAAAGCCCCAGTCCATCACGTGAATGTCATGCTAGTACTAAGTACATACGTCGGGATACTCCGGCTACGTCGAACCCGGCTTTCTCAAGTTTGACTTCTTGGTCTTGACCTTGAGCCCTTGAGCCTCGAAAGTTGTTGTCATGTTTTTGAGTAATACTACTTCCCGCACATTACCCATTTTCTTGCGTTTCCGCTCACCCTATAGGCGTTTGGCTTCAACAAAGGTTTGTACGCGTCTGCTATGGTCATACGTGCCGTTCTGACAACGCCCAGTCTCTCAAAGAGACCATCGAAGAGGTCATACCTGTGAAGCAAGCACATTTAAAGAAACTCGCAAGTCCCCCATTCTTTTGCCATCGATAATCTAGCTCATTTGTGTTCAGAAAACAGAGTACTCTGATGTCTCTATAGGTGATGTAAAGGTACACAAGGATGTATCTTCTGGCTGTACCTTTGGCTCAGCGACATCTTCAGGTTGGGAATGTCATAGGAGGTATGCGAGGCTTAAGAGCGATGCTATGGGACTCGTCTGTCCTAGATCCTGAAGAGGCAAGTTGTTCTGTGTATCCACTGTATCCTTTGCCCTTCATTCTTTCTTCTGTGATCAGGGCATTCGCTTCCATGGACTATCAATCCCCGATGTACAAAGGGCACTCCCCGCAGCCCCTGGTGGCAAAGAAATTATAGCCGAAAGTATGCTCTGGCTGTTGCTCACAGGGCAGGTCCCATCTGCGGAACAGACTCGGGAGCTGTCTCGAGAACTGGCACAGAAGGGAAACTTGCCACCATCCGTTGCGAGCCTTATTGATTCGTAAGTATCTTGTGTTATGCGGTAAGTTACTGATGGGAATACACTTTCAGATTGCCCAAAACGTTACATCCGATGACGCAGTTAGGCATCGGCGTCGCTGCTTTAAACCATGACAGCTCCTTCCAAGCAGCGTACGAGAAGGGCATCAAGAAATCTGAGTACTGGAGATATACTTTGGATGATTCTATCAACCTTGTCGCTCGCCTCCCTGCACTCGCCGCCCGCATTTATCGTAACGTTTACAAACCTGGGGCCACTTTACCTGAGATTGACCCGGAGTTAGACCTTGTTGGTCAGCCATTCAAACTAATGCACAATTCTTAACTGAACCCGATACAGGCAACTACTCTAAGATGCTGGGATACGGCGATAATCACGACCTGACTGAATACCTTCGACTGTATATCTCCATTCATGGGGATCACGAGGGAGGAAATGCATCGGCTCATACAGCTCGTACGTGTAGCACGGAAGAATCAAGACATGGGTTTGCTGAGATCTGGTTCATTCAATGACACATAGATCTCGTGGGTTCAACGCTTTCAGACCCTTATTTGTCCTATGCTGCTGCATTGTTTGCACTTGCTGGTCCTCTCCATGGGTATAGCTTTCATTCCTTTCAGTCAGAATTGTGCTTATCTTTACCAAACAGCTTGGCGAACCAAGAAGTCCTTCGTTGGCAACTCTCCATGCTGAGAGAAGTAGGGGAGGAAGTATCTCATGACACCATTCGGGAATATCTCTGGAAAACTCTCAAATCAGGACAAGTTGTGCCTGGGTAATCCCAGATTTTCTTTGACGTTTTACAACTCATGTCTTTTCTACTCGCTCAGCTACGGACATGGTGTTTTGCGAAACCCTGATCCAAGATTCATTGCGTTGCAAGAATTCTGCGAATCCAAGCCCGAGCTGCTCAATAGTCCAATCATCCAACTGGTAAAGAAGGTAATTGTGCCTCGATCATGACTACATTACTTTCTATCGACGCTCCTGCTCCAGACTTACGAGGTCGCTCCCAATGTTCTGAAAGAACATGGCAAGGTCAGTTTATCTATTGATTTGCTGGCTTGGTTCTATATTAATGTAATCGCAGACCAAGAACCCATATCCCAATGTCGATGCAGCATCTGGTGTGTTTATCCTCTTGAATAATTAGAAGCTATGTGATTGACCCTCGACTTAGGATGTGTTTTATACCACTATGGTCTGACTGAATTCAAGGTATATTCATATGTGCCCTTGCGGTGAATTTTCATTGAATGTGGTTATATCTAGTATTACACTGTGATCTTCGGTGTTTCTCGAGGTAACAACTCGTTTTTCTCTTTCAATCTGAGAGTATTTACTAATTTTGACCTCTAGCATTGGGTTGTGTCACTCAGCTTGTGTGGGCAAGAGCTCTGGGGCTGCCTCTTGAACGTCCGAAATGTAAAGTCCCTTCATCTGCTTACATTGGCACCCAATTCTGATACTCTTGTGCAGCATACTCACTGGAAGCTATTGAACAATTAGCAAAAAGTGGCAGTCCTTGAGCATGAGAACTTCTTATTGTAATGAATCAAAAAGATTCAATGGTCACTACTGTACAACAGATATACTTTCAATGCTCCTTTCATGTACTTGTAAGGATACAAAGCACGGAGGACGAAAACTATGTCATCAAATAAATATGTAAAACCTATCAACCCAATCAGATGACATTAATCGAAAAGAAGGAAAGGGTATATGTAGTTGATATTTCCATATCAACCGGCATCCCAAGTTAGTTCACATCAGAATCGTCGTGATGCTCCCTGCTGAGGAGGAATCTGTTGCGGAGGCGTGGGATGTCCTTGCATAGGCATAGGCCCACCTTGAGGAGGTGGTGGCCCTCTGTATCCAGGACCTGGAGGTGGCATTCCACCACGCATTTGAATCTGGGGACCGGAGCCGGGACCATATCCTTGAGGTGGCATAGGGCCAGGCGGTCCAAATCCTGGGGTACCTGAACCAGGAAGAAGGCCTTGATTAGGCGGATAAGGACCACGGGGAGGGGGCTGGTTCTGAGGATAACCTTGTCCCGCAGGTGGACCCGGACGACCTCCTGGTGGGAGAGAATTGCTGTGCGGCATCATCATCGGACGCTGGGCACCTGGATCTTGACCAGGAATAGGTGTTCCACGAGGTGGCATGGGACCATTAGCAGCAGGCATGGGCGATGGTCCTGAGCGCGGCGGCATATTAGAGACCGGTCCTGAATCTTGAAGAGAGACAGGTGAAGGACCGCCCATGCCACCAGGTGACTTCTCGGCAGCTTTCATGATTTCGTCGCTGTGACTGGTGAGATAATGATCCACAACACGAAATGACAAACTTACTCGAGCAGGTTCAAGGCAGCGCACAGCACAACCCATTCGACACAGTCTTCGTTGCCTTCGCCAAGAGTTTGCCACACTGCCTTTTCCTCAGGTGTCTTTCCGGTAATGCTTATTCGAGTACCACCGCCGTGGGGATTCTTCTGAATTTTGCCAAACTCGATACGCTTAGGAGGAATGTTATGACCGGCATATGCAAAGTAGAACATACTCCAGAAGGCGGCATTTGGATTAGGCTTGGAAATTTGGAAAAGCGGAAGATCTGGAGAGTCTGGAGAAGGAAGAGATAGTTTGTAAATGGGAGATATAACACCAGTGTTTGCTATAGTCCATTTCAGATTGCGAGAAGCCTCACAACGAGCGACACGAGATCCAGCGGGCGATGAATGCCCTGGTTCTGAAGCAGATCGTTTCGCAACTTCTTTGGGTGGAGGGGGGAAGATTTTAGCAACACATAAATCGCCCTTAGGAGAAGGTGTTAAAAGATAGTTCTCTGAGTTCTATGAAGGTAGTAATGAGCGAGGACATAGGCGAAGTCAAGATTGAGTTCTTACAAAGTTGGTGTGCAGATAAGAGTATAGGATGTTCTCCGGTTGACCTAAAAATAGTTCAGAAATCTTGGCAGGTAAGGTGTACGAAGGCATTTACCGTGAGGAGTTACGATTAGAGTAGGGAGATGGTTAGGGATCGGTGGGTCAGTAGGATGGGTATATACCGCGTAAATTGCTGAGGAAGTCGTCAGACATTATTCAGCAGAGAGAGCAGAGAGACCTACCAGCCATGGTGATGGGCGCAAAGTAAGATAACTACTTCAGCCTGTAACCGGTTGCAGCGATAACCCCGTGACTTGCCTATTTCCGGATCTATTGGTATTACTATTGGTGTTGCTGCGGTTGAGAAGCGAACGACACCTTCAGAAATTGTTGAACAAAAAAACAAAGCGAGGGAGGGAAATTGAGATAATGATAATGTAATAAGGTCTAATGAGATCCAAGAAGTCGAGAAGGTCAAAAGTTAAAAGATGAAAAGAATGCGTGACGCTTGATATAGTGACACATTCAGTCACGGTTGAATCGATTTAGCTAGATTTAGCTCGACGACGACCACAACAACGTACCGACCGATTTCGTACTTTTGTGACAACAATTTCCAACAAAGTTCCTTGCACTGTTCATCATGAAAGGTCTTAAAAAGACTTTGGTATTTCCTTCTAACTTTAAGTAATGCGCGCAGCTAATACGGGTCCAGCTGAACAGAAAGAGCTCGCAGGACAGCACATCCAAGAAAGAACAGAAAGCAAATGCTTTAGCAGCCTCTGCGGCTGCTAATCCACCACCACCACCCCCTAATACTTCCAAGCCACTGCCGAACCCGACCATTTCTCTCAACAATGCTTCTAATCACTCCTCTCAACCTCGTTCATCGTCCCCTGCCTCGTCGCAACCTTCTACTCCGGACCGCAGGCACTCCGGCGATGCTTCGCTTTCTCCTCCTATCGTCGTTGTCAGTCCCGATAACTCGGCAGAATCAGCTCATCGCACTCAACTTTTGTCTGAACGGCACGCCTCAAATTTTGATAGCCAAGGAAATGCCACTCCCCCTCGTAATACCACCCTCAATCGCCTAAGAGCCGGGCCCAAGGATACCATCCCCATCGTTGGAAAACCTCCGCGGAAGCAGAGGAGCAGTCGTTTCGTCGTGACGGAAAAGGTCGAAATAGAGAGACTTCCACCATTCATCGGTATGTTTACTTCACGTTCTTGTCTTCCTTCACCGTCCACATGTCATAATAGAAACACCTGTGAATGAGCGACCGATCCTTTTCATCAAAAAGCTACACCAGTGCCGGGTCCTGTTCGACTTCAACGACGCCAGTGCCGAACTTAAGGGTAAACAGATCAAGGCCCAAACGTTGCATGAGATGCTGGAGTATATCACCACGCAGCGTGGTGTTATTACTGAAAGCGTATACCCCGAGGTGGTCAACATGGTTCGTGCCATGTTACAACCCTCTTCATCTCCATCGCTTTTGACACCTCCAATTTTAGTTTGCCGTTAACCTCTTCCGTTCGATACCCCCACCCGTGAACCCCATCGGAGATGCATTTGATCCCGAAGAGGATGAGCCCGTCCTCGAACTCGCCTGGCCTCACCTTCAAATCGTGTATGAATTCTTTCTTCGATTTGTCGAAAGCCCCGATTTCAATACGAATTTGGCCAAACGGTATATCGATCAACCCTTTGTTCTCAATCTTCTCGAACTTTTTGACTCGGAAGATCCGAGGGAACGCGACTTTCTGAAGACGACGTTACATAGGATCTATGGAAAATTCTTGAACCTCCGTGCGTTCATCAGGCGCTCCATCAATAATGTTTTCTACCACTTCGTCTATGAAACTGAACGCCACAATGGTATCGCTGAGTTACTGGAAATCCTAGGCTCTATTATCAACGGTTTCGCGCTGCCTCTCAAAGAGGAGCACAAGATCTTCTTAACCCGCGTACTCATTCCCCTCCACAAAGTCAAAAGCCTTTCGCTATATCATCCTCAGTTGGCCTATTGCGTAGTGCAATTCTTGGAAAAGGATCCATCACTGGCGGAGGATGTGATGATGGGCTTGCTCCGGTACTGGCCCAAGGTCAACTCTCCCAAGGAGGTGATGTTTCTAAACGAGGTGGAAGAAGTACTCGATGTCACCGATCCTGTAGAATTCCAGAAAATTCAGGTGTCATTGTTCCAGCAGCTGGCCCGATGCATCAACAGTCAGCACTTCCAAGTAGCCGAACGGGCGTTGTTGTATTGGAATAACGAATATGTGGTGAACTTGATGAGCGATAACCTCGCGACCATCCTTCCAATCGTTTTCCCTGCCTTGTACACCAACTCGAAATCGCACTGGAATAGGTATTGTGCATTACCTTCTCGTAACTTTCAACCCTGATCATCTGTTAGAACAATACATGGCATGGTATACAACGCCCTGAAGTTGTTCATGGAAATTAACCCCGATCTGTTCGATGAAACGATGCAGCAATACAAGCAACGGAAGATCAAGTGGGTGAAAATACCTTCATTTCCCGATCCCTTCGACTTATCTGTGATTTACAGCGAGCAACAACAAGCCGTCAGTCGATTTGAAGCTTGGCAAAAGATGCGTCAAAAGGCCGTAGAAAATATAGGAGGAAAGCTGCCTGAGGGATTTGTCGAGATACCGTATCCGTCGCCACCTCCACCACCATCAGCTGAAGATGTCGATATTCTTGATCTGTCGATGGAGTTGAACGCAGCATCGATTGACGACGTGACAGGAGGTCTAGACGAGCACGGCATCGAACGGGTGCCCATGGCTGACCCGGGACTGGACGTGCGTTAATTCATCATAACTCCAAGTCGTAGTGACAGTATATCTGAGAATCTATGGTTTTCATCCCCCATTTCGTCTTTTACCCCTTGTATAGCAAATGTACCCTGATGTAGGAACAGACTTGACAGCATCGAGTCCTGGTCAAAGCCCCCATGTTCGCCGAAAAAGTGTGCTACCAGGTACGCGCTTTTCCTGAATCCATCTTACAAATCATTGACATCATGATGCAGTGGATCCTTCGGTTCTTCATGATCTACAGGCGCATCGAAGTCTTGATGAACCTAATAGGAACGGTTTACATTGATTTCCGATACGTCGACTTTTTGAAGATTAATACAACCGTCAACATTATGAGTATCTCTTTGCTCCTCGAAAAAACACTATAGTCCAATCAATTCCTTGTCCAATTTTCTCGACTTCACATTCTGTTCCTCGTATATTTACTCTAATCAACACCATGTGTTCTCTTATGCTCTTCTATCTTCCACTTCATTTCTGTGTCGCTCCGGAGCTTTTTGGCATTTTTACCCTTCATACACTCTTTTAGTTTCGATATATCATTGTGGAACGTTGTTCACTGTAATGCTGTTCTTTCGTATGTCAGTGCGTTCGACGCATAATGCTATAAACCTTGCTTTTTCGTAAAAAGTCGCTATCATTCACCAATTGCGATGTATGCAAGTATGAATTGCGAGAATGTACCAGATGGATGAGAGTGGAGGTATCAAGATCTTGCTGTTTGACATTGCTTCCGAGCCTCCGTAATGCAAATGTATAGACGATACTGTAGCCTGCTGTAGCTCTTTGACTTGATTTGTGAATGCTATTGTGAACCTGGATTACTTAGTCCTCTCTCAACTTTCTTTCCAGGAGTAACAGTCTCCGAGGAAGACAGACAAGTATCTACATAGATATATGGTTCAAAAACGGGGTCCAACAAAGGAAAAGCCAGAAGAATCCAGACTCATATGCCTCTGCAGCTGCTTCATCGCACGAAGATGTAGACGGCATTGAACACAGAAACTCTAGAATACTTGATCCTCGTCATTCTCTGTAACCTACCCTATACACTATTTAGAAAAGAAATCATTTCATCACAACTAAACTTCTTATACGTCTCTCTTACTCTGACTAAGAGTCCCGTCAGAGCAGGTATACTTTTCGAGGTTCGATGCCTGCACATCATACCTCGATACTTCAGCAGGTTTGTTGCTAACAGTTACTAAAGTGCACTCACACTGGACGTGTCCAAGCCACTCGACTCTTCGGAGCCTATCTGACCGAGCATAATGTGCCTGCTCTTGAGACCTGCTTCTGCATCATCCTGCGTTTTCAAAGCGCTGGCAAAGCGTATGTCCTCCAGGTTGGAGACTGTCATGTCATCCCCTGAACCACGAATGAAGTGTCGGGCATTCAAATTGGCAAGAAATGTGGAAATGTAGATGGAACATTGTGGGTATTGTGCAATCGCAGTCCAAAAGTCTGTTCCGCTAGCGGTCTCATCCTTCGTACAATTAGTAAGCAACACATCATTATTGCAGGTACAAAGAGTATCAAACGATGTTAAACCTCAGCTGATAACAAAAGCTCCGTTTAACTACCTATCAAACAATGTTAAACTAAGAACGTAGTTAGTATCAAACAATGTTAAACCTCAGCTGATAACAAAAGCTCCGTTTAACTACCTATCAAACAATGTTAAACTAAGAACGTAGTTAGTACCAACGAAAAGTAATAATGAATGAAACTGTACTCACCCTCAGCTGATAACAAAAGCTGAGGGTACTCGATATCGAATCGTAGTATTGTTGGAGCATACTCCGTACGTACGACATAGCCGTGAACTCGGGGAGGTAGGTAACCGGAGACGGCGTTATTAACAATACTATACAGTACCACCCTTACATTACGAGTTACGGCGGACTCGACTCCCTCAGTTGCTACACAATCAACTGAGGTGAGTCCGAGTATACTTACGGACATTCTAGACACTGAACCCTTCGTAGATTTATTAGACTTAACAGGTACTCCAATAGTTGCTACACAATCAACTGAGATTTATTAGACTTAACAGATTATGAGACTTGTGATCTAACTAAAAGGCTATGTTTTCTCCACCCATTTTCATTCCCATCCCCTTCGTCTCACTTTCCAGCCACTCATATCTGTTGTCCAGACTTTTTTGACCATCGCATCAATCTATACTTACACACAAACTTACTACAACCGTTACGATGCAACAACCAGCGAACACAGTTTATACAATATATTTCATTACTATACGATACTTGGTGTTACTTGTACTTAGTACATAGTTCCCCCCGCTCTTGGCTCCGAAATGGTGGCCTGCGGCGGTTAAAACAACTCTCTCTCTCTCTCTCTAACTAAAAGGAAAAGTCTAACCAAAAGGAATTCAATTCGGAGGTATTAAAAATACAAAATGTCGTTCGGAAACAGCCCGAATATACCGAGACTCCCGGACGAGAAACAGCTCGTCGGTGAAGATAACTGGAGGCCATTCAAACGTGAAATCACATTTGCGGTCCAATCGAAGGGATTAGCTGGATACCTAGACGGAACAATTGCCAGACCAAGCAAGTACCCTGACCCGATATATCCACCAACACAACCCACTGGGACGCCCTTATTCAGCCCGACGCCCTGCCCAGAGGAATGGGAAATCCGAGACCGACTCGTAGCAGGAGCTATCGTGTCGAATATCACAGATCCTGTAGGCCTGGGGATAGACGAAATGAAGCGAGCGTCGGAAATTTGGCAAGAGCTGATTAAGCAGTTCGAGAAGAGGGATGAACAGCGAATCCACCTGGCAGACACGAACCTACGCCAGGAAAAATACGATCCCGACACGACAATGGAAGAACACGAGAAGAGGATGAGGAACCTGCTGAAGAAAGTACACGATCTCGGGGGTACGGCGACAGACGCGCAATTCCGCCGGATCGTAATCTCCTCTATGCCGCCAGGATGGAAGCAGGACGTTCGAAGCGTCCCGGGAACATCCAGCGCGGACACTTTCACGTACCCCCACACGCTCTGGTACGAAAAGGAAGAGGAGCGGAAGGAGGAGGAGAGAGACTCGAAGTGGGTGAAGGCGCTAATGGCGGCGCACACCAACACCACTCCCCAGGACAGCCAATCACGAACTGGAGGTCGGACCAGCATAACGTGCCACAACTGTGGCAAACCTGGGCACATAGCCAGGAAGTGCTGGGCTAAGGGAGGTGGAATGGAGGGCCAAGGACCAAGACAGGGAACCCCGAACAAAGCGAAGAACGGAACGTGTGCAAACACGACACAGCCGGATAACAACGACACGTCGACACCAATGGCTACCCACGTAATGTTGGCGCAGGGGAACAGCAAGCCAAGTACGTCCACGTCCGTCCCAACCCACGAGCCAACCGCTGACCCCACGACTAGACAGGTTAATCCCGTTCTAAGAGGAGTCAGTCAGTGGGGGGCAGGGGAAAGGGATGTAGATAAAAACGTAACTGCGTACCAGACAGTATCGAAAGCAGAGTGTACAATCTGCCACGGTAGAACGTCACTGTATTCCACACCAGTCCCAGCAATACGAACATTCATCGACTCAGGCGCTTCTGAGCACTGTTGGGTGCAACGATCCGACCTCATTGAGTACACTAGAGTACAGGGGCAGGGCGGGAGCAGCGCGATATCCGGTGAGGCAGGGAGATTCCAAATCCTGGGTATGGGTACAATTCAATTCGTTACGAGAATTCAGGACGAGGAGAGGACGATACAACTCCGGGGAGT
>MU823551.1:0-39426 GCA_027921425.1 Lentinula novae-zelandiae | reverse complement strand
TTCCAGGTAAAGGTCTGTGTCAGAGACAGCAATCAAATAGATGCGTCAATGACAACAGTAGACCAGAGAGCGCTGCGAGCTTAGATGTCATGCACTGGCTCTAAACCATGACGCTGTAACCTCCTTGTTCGTTCCACCCAAGTAATGCTCCCCTCTTTCTGGAATCTCCCCTTCTTGGGAACCTCCGACGCCACCTCCAGACCTCCTCAAACTGCCATACACCTCCCCAAGTATTCCTGATATACCTACCCAAACGTCCTTCACCCTGACACGCATACAAAACCCTCCTAACTGCCAACCCCTTTAAGTACTAATCTCGATTACCTCCCTCCCTTGATTAGCTGCCTCATGTCTCCAGATGTTCTCTTGTTCACTTCCCGTACCTATTTAAGTAGCGCCGCAATGTCCCGAAGCCCCAGCTTGGTATATTTTGAACACACACCCTTTACATAGGTCCAGTCCCTGTCCCTTTGTACCTGCTAACCTATACGGATTTCTCTTTACTCTCTGTTTCTCTCTACTCTTGTCTACTGTCTCTACGATTGTCTATATGGTCCAATATACGCTTTTACTTCACGTCTAAGCAATCCGAGTGAGTCTCCGAGCTCCCTCGAACAATACTAAAGCTCCCCAACGCCTAACGCCTTGGTGAGCCAACCTCCCCAAAACCTCCTCGAGCTCCCCAATTGCTCCACAAGCTCTGGGACCTCGATCTAGGTAACGTCGAAGTTACCCCCTACATCGAACTACGTGCCGCTTCTCCGTTACCACCTCCAACACTCAAGGACGTCCACCTCTAAGCCCCAGTTCCCGGGACCTCCCCTCCCGGGCGCATATCTTCTCAGGAGCTTATACACTCAAGACCCATTCTCTCTACGACCTATTCGATCTTACGTTGACGTTCTAGCGAGTACAACTCCTCCTATGCAACGCTACTAGGTTCCGTACCTCTACCTCCCTGGACCTTACGGGAACCCCTTCAAGGGTCACATCTCTCTATCTCAGCCACTACTAGGTCATTCCTGTCCTCGGTTGCGGTTTCCGTAGCTCCCTTTGAGCTCCAGCCTGCTCCTAGCATGCTACAACACAAACTCCTTATACCAAAACCTACCTAAGACCTATTCTGACCCAGGTCTTACATTAGAGCTCAGCAAAGTGTTCATCTGGGGCCCATAACCTGTTGAGCAGGCAAGGGGTGCATAGTGGTAACACTCTCTAGCACCATACCTGGATCGTATAGCTTATAATCTCAGAGAGGCAATAAAGGTCAGAGAAGCGAGCTTTTTGATTCCAGTACAGGACGTAGCTACTTATATACATAAATGCATGACAGTATTACATAAGGAAGTACTGAGGAATCCGCATATGGTATATGATGTCAGTGTATACTAAGCATAGACTAAGATAACACATGACCATATTAGTGATGTGTGAACAGCATATCCGCGTTCAACAGAGGGGATTTACACGAATAGATTGATTGATTGATTGATTGATACATGGCACCGTCACGAAAGGTGGGGTCCCGTCTGGGAAGAGCCGGTTATGGTAGGACAACAACAGCAAGCTCAACCCGCAGTGAGGGAAGGTAGACTACTGCTGACATACCGCGCACAATTGAGAGAGTGGTAAACGAGAAGAGTTCAAGCAAGAGTACAAGTACGAGAGAGTAAAGAGTGTATGAAATAGAGTTCAGGTACAAAAATGAGTGTACGAAAGAGCATAAAAACAGGAGAGAGTACCACAGAGAGCGTGATTACGAGAAACAGTCTTGCAGTGAGTTACATGGAGGTGGTCATACAAGTGATGAAAATGTCAAAATGTCAATAAAGAAGAGTGACAGCAGGCAGAGGGGATGAAGGAAGATTCGGGTACCAGGCTATGTTGTGTGGCTGCCAGCGCTTCTGGCCGTGTTGTGGTCAGCGTTCTCTTCAGCAGGAGGGAGAGGAGGATGCAGAGATTTCCAGTGTACAGCAGCTTTGTGGATGAAGCGTGCAGTATGAGAGATGGAGGATATATTGAAGATGAAGTGCTTGAGATAGTGGAGAGGTTCCGTGTTTGAGAGTAGGTGATTACAAGGAAGAGGGAGCGAGGGCGATATGCTGTCAAGAAAGGCAGTCCGTAGTCTGACAATTGTGTGGTCTGCAGCTCATTGGAGGAAGATCGGGTGGAATGGTGACTGACATGACTGGCACTATTTTGTGGACACCTCTGTTGGTAGCAAGGGGTCAATTCTCGCTGGCAATGACCAGAAAGTAAGGGGGACCATGTCTCCACACAGTAGCCTGGTGAGAGAGCAGCGGTGGGAATGGTTTCAGATGTGGATCAGGTAATGACAGAGCGTCCGAGCAATATATGTTAACATTTGATGACTCACATACCATCTATGGAACATTGTTCTCATATTACAAACCACTATCTCACTACCGTGTTATCAATTTCACCATCGTGTACTATTACTATAGGACTGCCAGTAGGATACATTGTATTGTACTTCCTTTCTCTCTCGCTATGTTTAGTTGTAACATCACCTACCTTGGACTTGTATATAAACCTGTAGTATTCACCTCGTTGAATAAGCAGTCCTCTCTACTCCTTCATTGTCTGATCTGTGTGATCAGCTACAGTGCTGTGTGCACTCTATCTCTTACTGCCATTGCTGCCGAATATAACGTGACTATATTCTAACAATATATTTTGATGGGCCCTCTTTCTGTGGTTCATGATGGCTGTGGAGTAATGCCAGACAATGGCTGGAGTCTACTTGGGACTGGAGATAGGTGACGGTGTAAGACCTGGGTCAGAATTAGTCTTAGGGTAGGTTTTGGTATAAGGGATTTATGTTGTAGCGTGCTAGGAGCAAGCTGGAGCTTGAAGGGAGCTACGGGAACCGCGACCGAGGACAGGAATGACCTACAAGTAGTTTGGATTGAAAGGGTTGACCTTCAAAAAGGTTCCTAGGACATTAACGGGGCTAAAGGTTACTAGGAGCTAGGGAACGTCGGACAGTTACGTAGTACGAGTTGTAGTAGATAGGATCGACAGCACAGGATTGTTATAGATCGTAGCTGAAGTGAGTTCTGAACGTGAAAGCTCCCGATGGAGTGTAAGCCCGGGAGGGAGGTCCCGGGGAGTGGAGGTAGAGGTGGGCGTCCTCGAGCGTTGGAGGTAGTAACGGAGAAGCGGTACGTAGTTCGATGTAGGGGATAGCTTCGACGTTACCTAGATCAAGGTCCCTGAGCTTGTGGAGCAGTTGGGGAGCTTGAGGAGGTTTGGGGGAGGTTGGCTCACCAAAACAATAGACATTGGGGAGCTTTAGTATTGGTCGAGGGAGCTCAAAGACTCACTCGGATTGCTTAGACGTGAGGTAAAAGCGTGTATTGGATCGTTTAGACGACCGTAGAGATGAGATAGTAGTAGAGAAACAGAGATAAGGAAACAGAGAGTAAGAGAAATCTGTATGGTTAGCAGGTACAAAGGGACAGGGACTGGACCTATGCAAAAGGGTGTGTGTGTTCAAAATATACCAAGCTGGGGATATTTATGTTACGAGAATACTTATATAGGTGGGATGAATAGGTAAAGAGACATTGTAATAAACGAGCATCTAATGGGGATGGCGTGAAGTGCGGAGTCCATAAGGCTAAATTGATAGGGGATTGTCCGATAGCATACGCGAGTCTTGAGACTGTTACTTCAGATGGAGATTAGTATTGATCGGGAGGCTAGGGTTCCATGGTTCATGGGAGGTTCATGGGAGGTTATTTAGGAGGTGCGGAAGAACTGGTGTACCCGTGAAGCAGTTCTGGGATGTCTAGGAGGGTAAACAAGGGGAGCTTTAGGGACAGGGCATGACATTACCCCCCCCTTCACTCCTCCGA
The DNA here is from genome assembly GCA_027921425.1 of Lentinula novae-zelandiae. Classification (NCBI taxonomy): domain Eukaryota; kingdom Fungi; phylum Basidiomycota; class Agaricomycetes; order Agaricales; family Omphalotaceae; genus Lentinula; species Lentinula novae-zelandiae. Next base: position 35,545 of record MU823551.1, on the reverse strand, counting down.
GCCTCCGAGGAGGTTTTACTTCGAGATGTCACGTGGTTTCCACGTGGTTGAACTTTTTTCGTTTATAAGTTCGTTTCCCCTCGCCGTCTGGCTTCTTTATCCTCCTCCCTGTCATCACCCGAGTAGAACTCGACTGCAATGGCGACGCCTCCTGCTCCTACTTCTGCCAGAGTTTCCCATGCTCCTGGCACACTTCCTTCATCTCCAAATCGCCCCAACTCCGATGTGGACGAAATCATAAGTAGCTTGGAGGAACCTTCCCTTGGGCAGCTATCGCTGTTTAAGTCTGTCTTTGGCGTAGGTGTTTCACTTGCACGCTATATCGTGGATGATCCATTGTGGTCTATCCTGGCTGCCGTGGGTTTGCCGTGTCCCACCTGTATTTGGGGTAAGAAAGAAGGTAGTTGCTTGATTGTTCCTCATCTTGCTCAGTGTAGCAACTGCGATGATAAAAAGCCGTGTGTGCTTGGACGTTTAGCGCGCTTCCGGTATTTCTCCCGTAAGTGCTCTCGCGACTTAGCTTTTGCTCGTCGCTTCCTGGAAATCCACAGAGATCCGGGCCAGCGCACCCGTTATTCCCTCCCAACTGAGCAGTGGCGGATCATCTACGATCATGTTGAACAGAGTACCAACTTGACCAGTGCTCTTCTTGAGCTGAACCCCTTGAATGATTAGGACCAGTGGGAACTGGATTGTCAGGAGCTTTGGGAGTTTGGTCAGCGTCAACTGTTGGTTCCTGGACCATCGGTTCCTCCCTCCTCCTCGTTAGCTGGCGATTCTTCTCTTCTACCTTGCACTACCATTATGAAAAAATGGAAGCAATTAGTCAAAGTGGACTCCGGTTCTACCCCCAAGCATTGACGTCCTGAACAGCCTGTGGACAGGTCGTCCCCCACCGCACCTACTGTTCCACAGGTCGAGGGGGCCTCAGATTATCGTCAGGTGGTTCTCGTCCTCCGTCCTCCCCATGTTCCAGATTCGGAGCTGCCCACTTTGCTGGAAGTAGGGCGCCTCGTTCCTGCGGATTCCTCCCATCGGTCGGTTGTCGACCAATCTCGATCTCAGGGTTACGACGAGATTCCCCATCGCGTTCCGCAGGCTGGTTCGTTTGAGCAGTTTGTGCCTCCCAGCAAGGTGGAGGGCTTTTCCGGGAGCAGAATAAAAACCCCTCCGGTACTACAGGTCAGTAATTGGTTCTGCTTCTCTTCTCTTCTTTCCTGTTTGAACAATATGCCTATCCAGCGTTCTCGGGAGCCTTTGCGCCCCTACCCTCGTCCCCAAGCTTCTTTAGCTCTAAGGGCTGAAAATGACCATCTGAAGACTGAGGTAGAGGAGCTTCAAATGCTCCTTGCGCAGGCTCGTGGTCAGGTTTCAACCTTGACCTCCCTCCTCCGCGACACCTGTTCCTTGTTGGACCTTCGGAACCAGGAACTGGAAGCTAGTCGCTGGTCGTTCAAGGAGGTTGCGGGGGACCGTGCTGAGTATTATCGAGTTCTCTCCCAGTTTCAGGCTATCGAGGCAGAATTGCCTGAGCCCCCTTCTGAGGTATGTTTCCTTCCCCTCTCTTTGTTCCCACCGAACTGAGCAGTTTTCTCTTTTCAGGACCTTTTAACTCGTTTCCATATTGCCCACGGTGAGGTGGGTTTCTGCAAGGAGGTGGCAAAGAGCCAAAAACAGGAGATCTGTCATGCACTGGCTCTAAACCACGACACTGTAACTTCCTTGTTCCACCCAAGTAACGCCCCCAAACCTCCTTTCTCTCTCGGGAACCTCCCCTTATCCTCTTGGGAACCTCCTGACGCCACCTCCAGACCTCCTCAAACCGCCACCGGGAACTCAATACCTCCACAGCTGCCTACCACCTGACAGACCCGGGAGCTTGTCCACGCTTCTATCAGCCTGTCCTCATGTATTTTAGATCATCCCCATTAAATGCCCACTTCACACAATGTTTCTCTGATCCTTTCCTCTTGCCTATATAAGTACCCTTATATCCTAAAGATGACTAGCTTGGTATATTTTGAACACACACCCTTTACATAGGTCCAGTCCCTGTCCCTTTGTACCTGCTAACCATACGGATTTCTCCTTACTCTCAGTTTCTCTACCTCTGTCTCTTGTCTCTTGTCTTTGTCTCTACGATCATTTATACAGTCCAATATACACTTTTCCTTCACGTCTAAGCAACCTGAGTGAGTCCCTGAGCTCCCTCAAACAATACTAAAGCTCCCCAATGCCTACCGCCTTGGTGAGCCAACCTCCCCAAAACCTCCTCGAGCTCCCCAATTGCTCCACAAGCTCTGGGACCTTGATCTAGGTAACGTCAAAGCTACCCCTTACGTCGAACTACGTACCGCTTCTCTGTTACAACCTCCATCACTCGAGGACGTCCGCCGCTAACCCCCACTTCCCGGGACCTCCCCTCTCAGGCGTATACCTTATCAGGAGCTTACACATTCGAGACCCATATCAACTACGGCCTACACAATCTTACATTGACATCCTAGCAAGTACAACTCCTACTACGCAATGCTCTTACGCCCACTGGTTCCTGTTACTTCTACCTTCCCTCCTTACACCTTAGGGACCTCCCTGGACCTTTTAGGAACCCCTTCAAGGGTCATATCTCTCAATCCCAGCCACTACTAGGTCATTCCTGTCCTCGGTTGCGGTTCCCGTAGCTCCCTTCGAGCTCCAGCCTGCTCTTAGCATGCTACAACGTAAACTCATTATACCAAAACCTACCCTAAGACCAATTCCGACCCAGGTCTTACAAGATCGTGAAGCTCTGCAAGCAGGTTGATGACGCTACCAATTGTTCTTCTGATGCCTACGCGGAGTTCGACTCCGCTAACTCTTGTGCAATGCATCAGCGAGATCATCTGGAGGAGTTAGAGGAAATGGTTTGTCAATATCGGGATAGGGCTCATGTTGCGGAGGGCTTGATTAGGCAGTACCCCGATGATGAGGGTCTGTACGAGGTTGAGTTGCCCTCCCTTTTGGAGATGCAATGGAAACTTGATGCCTCGGAGGCTCTAGTTCATCAGCTGGCCACTTTCGCTCACCGTCTTTACACTGCCGACCCCGCTAACCTACTCCACTAACACAACTGGTAGGTGGGAGGTATCTGGGAGGCTATCACCCTCCTATTGTATCGTGGTCTCCACCATACTCCCGAACACCTTTCCTCCGTGATCGACTTCGTTCTGGGTTACTTGTTTGAGGCTCGCTTTACCCATGGCGAAATGCACCTTCGCTCGACAAGTAGCCTCCTGTACTACTATTCCAATGTGGCAGACCGGGTCAAGGGTTTGTACCAAGAGATGTTGACTCACTCCCGATTCCCCTCTCACGATGCCTTCCTTACTGCCGCCCAGCACACCGGTTATGTAGATGCTCGTCCTGGATCTCTGGAGCCTCCTCTCCACAGGAGATTTTTCTCCCTCGATCACCCCATCCCTATCTTGCCCTCTCCCACCTCCGATCACCTCCCCACCATCCCTGCTTTGGATTCCCTTATGGTTTCCTGGGAGTGTCTAATTGCGAATTATATTCGCGATATGATTGACACTCCTGGACCCCGTTACTTATTTCCCACTTTGACGGAGCTTCCTGGCGCTGGGGCCGGTCCTTCCCCTTTGGAAGGTTCAGTTTTAGCGAAGGGGAATGGTCAGGATGTTCCCATGGGGGTTGTGGGGGTTGTGGAGGTTGCAGGGGGTATGGGGGTTGGTGTTCATGTAAACGTCACAACATCGGCTGAGGAGGGTGGCAGGGATCTCCCTGTGGGAGGTTCAGAGACTCCCGCTATAGCTCGGACTCCCCTTTTCCTCCCTGCTTTGCGTTCTCCTTCGTCCCCCCTTCTATTCCCATCTGTCCCCATCATTCCCAATATCATCGACCTCACAATGGTTGATGATGATGGCGAGGATTTATTTGAGTCTCGTGAGGAATTTGAAGCTAGGATGCAGGGTGATGTGGCGGTTAAAAATGAGAGATCTAGTCCCGCGATGTAATCTGCTTGTATTCTGCTGTACGGTCTTATTATTTTCTTGTTGTTTTTTGACGTTTTTTATCTAGTGTCGCGTACTTCGTTTCTTGAATGTGGAATTGATTCTTCTTTATGCATTCAATGTGGTTTGTGAGTAGCGCACTAAGTGAGTGAATGAAGAGATAAAAATGAAGTTTGGAAAAGGAAATAAGGAAATCATAATGTTTGTTGTGTCGTGTTGTCTGTCAGTCGTTAGCTCGTGCTCCTCCGCCTCTCTCCCTCTTCCCCTCCCCCCTCACTCCCTGTGCTCCCTGGTGATCCCGCTACTTCCTCCCTGTCATCCTTTGCTTGCTTCTCCAGTAGGTCCCATTGGTCCCGCCTTGGTTTACGCTTTTTATTGTGCGCCCTATGCCACTGGTTCATGAGTTCCAATGAGCCTGCCATTCCTCTCCATCCCACCCACGAATTGAAGTCGTCATCGTAACCCTCCCATTTAACAAGGTATTCCACCTCCTCGGGCTTTCCTTTGATGGGTTTGGAGTCTAAGATGCTCTCAACAAAGTGTTCCGATTCTCCTCTTACGAAGATTGGTGGTGGTGGGGACGGCTGTCGTCTGAACTTATCGTGGAAGTGAGGTTTCAATCTGTCCACATGGAACACATTGTGAATTTTGTGGAGGTCCCCAGGAAGGTCTAGTTGGTAGGCATGGCTCCCTATTTGTGATAATATTGAATATGGGCCCGTCCATTTGTGGTCTAGTTTCTTCATCGGTCATCGGGTCCTGATATTCTTTATATTCAACCATACCTGATCACCCTCCTTCCAGTCAGGGGCATCTTGTCGTTTCTGGTTTGGGTACTTTACGTAGACTTTGTTTGCTGCCCGAATGTGTTCCTGGAGGTAAGTATGTAGTTCCTTTAGGTTCGAAGCATATTCGTTGACCTCCACTCCTTGTACCTGCTCCAGCGTGATAGACAACTTTGGGTGGTATCCTTTGTTGGCGAAGAACGGTGAGACACCCATCATTGTGTTCGGGGTGTTGTTGTATACAAACTTGGCTATAGGGAGTAGGAGGTCCCAGTCGTCCTGGTCATAGGAACAGTAGATCCTAAGGTATGCCTCCACAGATTGGTTTACCGGTTCCGTTTGTCCGTCTGTCTGGGGGTGGTACGCCATAGATAGGCGGGATTCGATTCCTAGTACCCTACAAAGCTCCCTCCAGAATTTGGACATGAATAGGGAGCCCCGGTCTGAAGTTATGTCGGAGGGCATCCCATGCTTTGAGAAGATGTGTGTTATGAACAAATTGGCGAAGTCCTCTGCATTATCCGTCGTGTGGCAAGGAACATATATGGCCTGTTTGGTGAGTTGACAGACTACTACAAGGATAGCATCGTATTTCTCCGGACCTGCAGTGACTGGAAGCTGGGTGATGTGGTCCAGGGAGATTGAGGACCAGGGTCGTTGGCCAATTGGCAGTGGACGGAGGTTCACATAAGGTTTGGAGCGACTGGCTTTGGCTCCAGGCTTAGACACCACGAGGCCGCCCACAGCTGTGAAACAGTCATGGGATTGAGAGGAGAATGCGTGAGATGAGGAGGGGGTGGGGAGAGTGTCCAGCATTTTGAAAGTGAATCGCACCATTGGCGCCGTTGAGGTGGATAATTGCAGGTTGGGAACCGGATTTAGTGCGCAAAGAGATAAACGACTTGAGCTGATATTCTCGTGTAGTGGCATCCGAGAGAGTACTGGTTTGGAAGGATGGGCGGAGGTTGGACGTCGCTGACTGTGATGTTGGCTTGGTCATTGCCACTCAGTTGGTCCTTAGAGATGAGTTCGGAGCTGAGGGCCTCGTCACCCAGAGGTTTGCCTGTACTTGAGGGCAAGCCAAGGCTGACTCCATCAGTGTCATCGATTTCAAAAGAATCCCCATGGTAATAGGGGTCCAAGGGGTCCTCAAGCCAGTTAACGTCACCCATGGATAAGAGGCTAACAGTGGAGAGAAGGGGGATTTCTGCGAAGGAGAGTGGACTGTTTTGAGAGGTAAAACGGAAGTAATGATGTAGAATCAGGAGAGGAAGTTTGGCTTTTCAGAGCAAAAGCAAGGAGGGGCTATCGAGGGACTTCTTCGACACCAGGAGTACTTCCGGAGTCAGATGGTGACTTGTAAGCGAGTAGTGTACAGTAGATGAGTATGATATATAGCTATACGGGTTTACAGTGTATCCAGGAGGCGAGGACGACGAAAAACCGTTAAGTGCCGGAGAGATGGTGGTGGTGTAGTGTAGTCTCAGTTATTTGATGCGACGTACGGACTGTTGATGGGACCCTTGCTTACACCAAAAACCAGTTTACAACAGGGTAGGGAGGCCGTTGTAAGTTGGTTTTGATGCAGTTTTTGAGAAGAGTGTGTTAAGGACCAGAGAAAATTTCCGGCCGAGTGGAATTTAAGGAGCATTCCCGCTACCTAAAGGGTAGAGGGTTTTAGTGAACCTTTCAAATCATAACGTGGCCTTGACACCAATAACGTGGCTTTTGACAACATCGGACCATTTTGTTCAGTTTCAATTTGAGAGGTTCACTAAGACCCTCTACCCTTTAGGTAGCGGGAAAAACAAGTCTTAGTAGTAAAAAAGTAGATGGAAGGCATCCTAATATGTCATACTAAAATTGTACCAAACCGAGAATAATACGACTATTATAAAGGCATTTCCGAAGTGATTTTTTGAAGAATTTCCAAACTCCACTGGCATGATAGTATCTCTAATGGAAGATTGATCTGACAGGGCACATGTGCCTAGTCAAAGCTGTATATATCAATGTAAAAATTCGTTCATGAAGCCAGTTTATCATACTAAGAAACGAAAACAGATTAGCATAAAAGTTGCGAGAGAAGGTAATCAACGTACACTAGCGAGGCTTGCTCCATTTCTCTCCAATATCTGGGCAAAGTCTGCAACTCCATGATAGGCAAAGGACAGGAATAAAGACCGGTGAGTATCTGGGTCTATTTTTCCATCAGAGCGAGCAATGAGTTCCTGCATGGCTTCTTGAAACCGTTCATCGAGGGAAGTGATAGAATTTTTCCACGCTGCGAGCGTAGGTTTGCAGCACAGCAAAAATAAACCATAATCTTGCCGATCGGAAGATAACTTTGGGCTGAGATTGATAGTGCGAGAAGATGCGGATTCTCGCGATGTGAGGGACCCAGCGATATCATTGCGGAGCTCTTCGAGCAGGTCCGATTGATGGCTTGGGTTGAAAACTGCCGCCCATTGACCAACATAGTAGAAGGAGGCAAGATCATCCACCGTGGATTGAACGTATGCCCTAGGTAAACGCAGGCTTCTTCGTAGTGTGTTTGACATAAACTCAGGCGTTTCCTGCGAAAGGGTCAGACTGTAGGCCATAGTAATCAATCAGATCTACTAACGGAACGAGTGCCATCGTGGTTTGCATCAAAATACGTCTTCCAGTCGATAGCCATGTCCCCATCAATGATAAAACCCGAGCACCTAGTGTTTACCTTCAGCTCAGCAAGTGAACTTTTAAGACGTGTAATTTGGTCGGTAACAGTAAACGGCAAGGTTTCCGATAGGGATAGTGTGCCCATAAGATCCGCAATATCTGATTTGAATTTGAACGAGGGCATTTCGACCGGGTTTTCCAATCTAAGAACATTCCCAACACTGACATCCCGATGTTGAAGCGCCTCCTGGCATATCGCGAGCCATCCTGTAATGGTAATCAGTGGTACCCTACTTCAGAGCAAACGGCCACAGACCTAGCATTGCGTGGAGGATGGCTGTAAACAACACGAGCGGGGTGGGAGAGGAAACCAGGGAGGTTCCAATCAGTTTCCCAACGTGAATCCAAAGGCTTCGATATTTAGGCGAGGGTGTACTATGCTTTTGGTGTGGATAAAAAAGGTTCCAATGAAATTCTGCCACTCCTTTCTTTAATTCCGTTTCGGTCGGAAGAAGAATGTGGTTGGAGGTAGGGATTCCATGTGAGTGATTTGCTGGAAAAGAATAATGATGCTGCGAAGTTCCGAACTTGTCACCACATACATTGAGCATCTGCGCTTCCGGGACTGAGGAACGACCTGACCCAAGATCGCGTTTTGGCCATGCAGCTTTAATAAATCCATGGGAAGTTTCGTCTCTACACGGATTCAAGGGTTTCACCAAGATCATTGGCTCCTGCTTCACATCTTCAAGATCTCGAGTAGGCCCATATACGGCAATCGGCGTGATAGCAAGAGTTGATGGGTCAGGGATATTTGATACCTTTGTCTCTGATCGAGTACGGGAATCAACCTGATTTCTGGAACTCTTTTTAGAGTTCACAGGTGCTTCTACTCCCTTAGCCTCGGCATTAGCGATGCGTGCTGAACGTCTCAGCTGGGTGACTGGAAATAGAGGAGTTGTCGCCACGGGGAGAGGTGAAGTAGAGACATCCTTTGGAACGCCATACGATATCCGCATAACCCGATTTGCTCTACCTCTACAGCAGTTACCATCATGAAGAATCTCATCGACGTTGGCAACGACGTAATCAGGTTTATCAGAACTGTCGACGGGGAGCTTGAACTGCCGTTCATTGCACCACGCTGCAATACCTGCATCTCTCGCATGAGAACAACTGAGGAGAGACAGGAAGACATGAAGGAGGGATTTGTGCGAATCTTCGTCATGCAGATCGAGGGGAAGAGAGGCAGATAGGCCTCCGCGATGGAAGATAAGAAACCTGAAGGTGCCCTCCTTGTGATTGTATCCAAGTACCAATGAATACTGCCGAAGCGGAGACGTACTGAAAAGGCATCGCGCGTAGGTCGCGGCCTGACAGACTAATTCTATCCAGTTGTCCTTCACTTCTACAGGCAGCAAGATGGGTGGCGTATTCTTGTCGGGTGGATTCCAGTAAAGGCGAGCGGATTTGACCTTACAGTCATCACTGTCGGCGAAGGCCATAAACTTTTTCCCTCCCACTAGATCCGGTTTTACAGGAGACGCCCCATCCACACTATCCTGGGTCTCCTTATCGTAAACAATGAACTCGAGGTCGTGAAATGGACCTTTGGTGTAGCGATCGTCGTCCGTAAGTTCTTCCTTGCAGACCGAGACACACGCGTTTAAGAACTGAGCCAGCGGAGTATAGAACGTACGTTCGTCAGGGCCGCTGGGCCATTGAATATCCTTTAGTCGTGGTCCGAGCTTCATTACAGCGTTTTTCAACTTTTTCATGAACCCAGGCGAATCAGAAACACAGGTGTAGTTGCCTAGATGGTCAATAACTTTGTCATCCAGGGGAGCGTTGCGTTTTTTAGGAGATAACATCCTCGCAATGCGATCCAAAGGGAACTGCCATGTCTGGTCTCCGAGCTCTGCACGCATAACCTTTTTGAGATCGGTCTGGTGACTGGTGGGGGGTGTATGTCCCTCGTGCATGAAAGAGCTGCTGTGGGTCCGGAGAGGAGTCCCAGATACTGGAGACGAGATGCTTGATCGAGCAGGAGTCGCGGGAGGAGGAGAGGATGTCGAGAACTTCTGTTTGCTTTATTCAAGTCCCTCCTTGGAAGTGGTCTTTCTTTTTGTCATGAGTGGCGGGTGGAAAAGAATCCAACAAGCGCCCGAGTCCAGCGCATACATGTGACCTCGTTGATTGCTTAACAGGCGTTAATAATGACTCTCCTTATTTTCCCCTTCTACCTTAGATGGATGAAAGTGAATATCTATCTATATATCATGTTCTCTCAGGTATTGCCTGAGGACTCATCCCACTGGTCTGACCAGGAGAGCCTGCCCGTATCTTTGTTGGCGTCATCGAGGAATCACGTTGCTTGCAAGGTCTATTCCACTCGGTATTTGACCTCTTGATGTGCAGGCACATTTTTGCTATGTTTGGTTTCAGCCAAACCACTTCAAACACTATCCTATCCAGATCCTATCCTATCCTTACCTCGCGGCGCGCCCGATGCGCGCCGCATTTTTGATCTCAAGCAAGGTGTGCAGTCCACAACAGTGGGGCCTAGTTTTTTCAAGGGAACTATCAAGGTAATATGCTAGTATCTGTATATCTTGACATTTAGAAGTCACACGTCTCTCCATGTAGTTTTCAGCATAGGTACTGACCTAGGCTTGTTCCTTTCTATTTTCTACGGTGCTGCAACCGACGGCGATACCCTGTCTTTCTCCATCGGACAAGGAGAAAATTCTATCCTTGGAATCCTTCCCCAAAGTGGACTGACAGGCTCGCACAACAACTGCGAGGAAGACGTCTCACCAACAAGAGGGGATCTACACGAATAGTGAGTTTTGCGTAGAATTATACACCTTTTTTCGACGTCTGATTTTCTCTCAGCGGTACGATGTGCAGATGTCCCAATTCCTCCAGCTCTATAATCTCCCGTCCAACGTCTCAACCCGACTCGAGTTAACGATGACATTGATCTACTTACAAACTTCCACGTCTCGCGATTACAACACTCCGGTGAGAGCAATCCACACCTTTTCAACGCTGTCATTTCTGGTGTAGTCGTTGCTCATGCTAGCTATCCATTCATCTTTCGCTTCATGGCCAACAAGAGCGAGGAATATCCCGAGCGAAGGTTGGATGGGACAGTGTCGAAGTCGTTTTTGGCTATCACGGGCCCGGAGAATAACTTAATTTACGTGAGTTCTTCCTTAACCTCTTCCCGGATAACTGCTGGAGCTTATGCATTGCCGCTGAAGACTTCTGGATACGAACGCATTCCAGACAATTGGTACAAACGTGCCATTGGAGATGAATAAGGATTGGAACCGTTGATTCTCGATATCATCACCATAGCCCTCGCTCATCCGCAGTTTCTCGCTATTGGTGGTAACACCGGTCAGGTCAATAGCTTCACTGGAGTTGATGTAGCGGATCTCACTGGGGGAGTGTACACGGCAACATTGCTCGAAGGGAACAATTTTTCAATGTTTTTTTCCTTCAAGCTCAGATGATGGCTATAACGGCGGTGAGGGGACTGTCAGAGGTGCTCATAAACGAATTGACTAAGGTGCTCGATCCGCTGTTGGATGTCCTGAATTGGAAGGAACAGATTAGGGCTTTTTGGAGAAATTTCTTGGGTAGCCTATACGAGATATCCTGGTCGGAGGTGATCGAAAGCCATAGCTTACTAATCCTATCCAATTCCGGGCCTTTGTGCGGCCGTGACTCTACCGTCTCTTTCACGAGAGAAGTGCACCCTCGCCTTGTCCTGTCCTGCAAGTCTCTGAATGATTGTAATTTTTTCCAGATATCAATGACGATTAAGCTCATGAATCAATCTCTCTGCCTTCACTCATCCTGGCGTCCACCATGATCGACTGACGGGCTCGACTGAGGGGCTATTCTGCGATTGGTAGTATAAAAACGCCACGCAACTTCGAGCGGTTGAACAGAACTTCCTTCGAACATTGTATACGGATTCCCAGTTCCAGAGACGCCGTGTTTATTCTTTCTGCCATACTTTCCAAACCTTTCCATAGCCCGCCCAGGCCATGATGAAAGCGCATCACTATTTCGTATCGCTCATATTTCTCGTCGGCCAAGCACTTTCGATGACACACAGGATGCTGGAAACCCCCCACGCTATGAAACATACTTCCCTCGCCGAATCCTACGCGCACGCCCATCCTCCGACGGATAAGCGTACTATCAGCTTTGATCCAGCGTTGCAGTACGTCTCTACAACGGGGCAACACGCTTTTGTTCCTCCTGGCCCCGGCGATTTTCGTGGTCCGTGTCCCGGTGTCAACGCTATGGCTAATCAGTCAGTTGGAGCCACGCGCTGTTCCTCCAATTGCTACTAATCATTTTATGATGCTCGGTAGTGGATACATTCCTCATAACGGAATTGTGACGATTGACCAATTAGTTAATGGCTCATACACCGGTACCTCATTTTTTATTCTCCAAGTTTTACATCTATCCTAACGTTTGTACATAGTTTTTGGCATGGGCCGCGATCTCGCTTTGTCTCTCGCTGTTTATAGTACCGTCATGGACGGTGACATTACCTCACTTTCTTTCTCAATCGGAGAAGGAGACAAAGCCATCCTTGCTCAGAACGGACTAACTGGCTCACACAACAACTTCGAGGCAGACGCGTCACCAATCAAAGGAGATTTCTTCCAATAGTGAGTGTACAGTTGTGCTTACTTACTGTAATTGTTTTACCTTCTTGTATCAGCGGTAATAACCACGACGTTCAAATGTCCCAATTTGTCCAACTCTACAACCTCCAATCTAACGTCTCAGACCCATCTCAAGTCAATTACGATATCGATCTCCTCACATCCTTCCGCCTATCCCGTTTCCAACAGTCCATCGATAAAAACCCATACTTTTTCAATGGACCTCTCACTGGTGTACTTGTCCAGCCCGCTGCCTACTATTTCATCTATCGCTTCATGGCAAACAAGAGCGAGGAGTACCCCGAAGGAAGGTTGGATCGTGAGATGCTCAAGTCGTTTTATGGGATCACGGGCTCGGAAGAGGATGACTTTGTTTACGTGAGTTGCTGTTCGGAAGCCTATCAGTATAACAGGAGCTTATACATCCTTGTAGACTTCCGGATACGAACGTATCCCGGACAACTGGTACAAGCGCGCCATAGGAGATGAATACGGAATAGTCTCATACTTCGATGAGTTGTCTGGCATTGCCCTTGCTCATCCGAAATTTTTCTCCATTGGAGGCAATACAGGCCAGGTCGATTCCTTCACTGGAGTGGACTTGACGGATCTTACTGGAGGAGTGTATCATGCGAACACGCTACTGGAAGGAAATAACTTGAAATGTTTTACGCTTCAGGCCATGATGGTGCATCTTCCGATTGGTGCCACAGGGCCGCTGGAAGATGTGTTGGACGAACTGGCTGATATGGTGGATCCATTGTTGCGGACATGGGACTGCCCCAAACTGGAGAAGATAGACGAGAGTTTGTTGGAGAAGTTTCCAGGGTTTTCGAGATACCCAGGGATGGAGAGGCGTAATTGAAAGTCTTCTGAGACGCAATGACTGGCTGTGCTATGTATTCCTTTGTACCGATGTATCGTGTATTTTTGATTCAAACTTCTATGTTTCTCCTTGGAGTCCCTTTCACATCAGTTACTTGCGTCCTGTTATGATGGTCCGCAGACGATACTAAACGTTCTTTGCCCTCAGACCGTGCGACGCCAGCTGCCAGCTAGTCAGTGAGATGTTAGGGTGTGGGGAAATCAGTACCCCGGCAATCGTTGCCCGATTAATCCACAAAAGGCAAATTGTACGGACTGATGTGTTCTCGTTTATTGTTCATTAGTGTCCTGGATTTCTTTCATCAAACGTGTTTAGCGCTTAAAGTTGATCCACCGGGAACCGGCGCCTAACGTCGTTTGGACTTTCCTTTCCTTCCACTTAGAATGTCTTCGTGGACGCTCTCTCATTCATCCATAATTTTTCTCCGATTTGTATGACGTGCATTTCTCCATCAACGTTTGAAAGCAAGTTAGATCCAAACTGTCAACTGGTCTCGCGACTTCAGAATCATGAACTGGAATCAAATTATTTGCCTTCATCCGTCTCGATGTCGACTCAAAATGCTAGAGTACTGAAAACCGAGTCAGCACACTCTTGTGCCGCAGGGTACTGGCTAGAAACCGAGGCACATCGTAGAAAGCCCAAGATGACGAATGCAGCGCAAGGTATGGACGTCGGAAAAATGCAACTTGCGGTACTAGAACCACAACATCCACTATAACCGTCACGTTCATCGACGACTTAATTACAATCCAAGCACATGCGTGCTATTCTGCCAAACGTTGAGCGACACGGACATCTCGGGATGTGATCGACTGCAAATTTTCGAAGGTCCCATTTTGTGCTTCTAGGACAAGTAAAACTGCCGCACTGTAAGCTTGAAAAGAACCAATTGCTTCGAATATTGTATCTCGATTTGAAAACCTCCGATTTTCAATGTAGACTTTTTTTTCCTGTCATACTTCCTCTGACGTTCTCACAGTGCGCCGCAATGAAAATACTTTGCTGTTTCGTGTCGGTCGTGTTTTTCGTGGGGGAAGCACTATCCATCTGCCCAATGGCACACAAGATATTGGAAGCCAGGACTACGAACGATACTTGCCTCGCTGATGCCTATGCTATCGCCCATCCTCCAACTGATAAGCGTACTGTGAATTTTGATCCAACGTTGCAATACGTTTCCACAACGGGGCAACACGCGTTCGTACCTCCTGTTACAGGCGACTTTCGTGGTCCGTGTCCAGGCCTGAATGCTATGGCTAATCAGTCAGTCAAGCGACAGATTTTCCTCCAATTTCATGTTTGCTTATTATTATTTTACCTAATGCTCGGTAGTGGCTACATTCCTCGCAACGGAATCGTGACTGTTGACCAATTCGTCGATGGAACCTTCACAGGTACATTATTTGCTTATTCTTTCACATTTATCCTAACAATCTTGTGAGCTTTTGGCATGGGTCGCGACCTCGCCTTGATTCTCGCTATCTATGGTACTGTATTTGATGGTGATATCTCCTCGCTCTCTTTCTCCATCGGGGAAGGAGATAATTCTATCCTTGGATCCCTTTTCCCTCAAAACGGGCTTACAGGCTCTCACAACAACTACGAGGCAGACGCTTCACCAATGAAAGGAGATTTATACCAATAGTGAGTATGTATTCAGAATCATCTCCGCATTTGTTTGATGTTCTTGTAGCAAGAATAATTATAACGTCCAGATGTCCCAATTTCGCCAACTCTATGATCTTCAGGCCAACGTCTCAGACCCTTCTCAAGTTAACTTTGATATCCCTCTCCTCACATCCTTCCGCGTATCGCGATTCCAGCAATCCATCGCAAATAATCCTAAGTTCTTCAACGATGTCTTCAGCGGTATAGCCGTCCAACCTGCCGCCTACCAATTTATCTATCGCTTCATGGCAAACAAGAGTGAAGAATATCCCGAAGGAAGATTAGATCGAGAGGTATTAAAGTCGTTCTATGCGATTACAGACGTGGAGAATAACTTTGTTTACGTGAGTTGCTGTTCCGACAGTCTGTGACTGGAGCTTATGTATCATTATCATTACAGACTCCTGGGTATGAACGTATTCCGAACAACTGGTACAAACGCGCCATAGGAGATGAATATGGAATGGTTCCATTCGCCATTGAGCTAAACCTTATCGCCCTCGCTCACCCGGAATTCCTGTCCATCGGAGGTAATACAGGTCAAGTCGATACTTTCACTAGTGTGAACTTGGCAGATCTTACCGGAGGAGTTTATAATGCGAGTACGCTGCTGGAAGGAAATAATTTGGGATGTTTTGTGCTTCAGGCTGCGGTCATGAATCTTCCGACGACTAGCGTTGCAGGGCTGTTGGAGGGTGTACTGAACGATCTGGCTGGAATAGTGGATCCTTTGTTGCAGGAATGGGATTGCCCCGAACTAGAGAACATAGACGAGAGCTTGCTTGAAAAATTTCCTGGATATTCGAGGTCTTCAGGTGATGCAGGTGTGTGAGTAATACATATGCTGTACCACTATTCCTTTGTGGCGAGTATATCAAGGATAATTGAAGCTTCTCCGTTTTTCCTTGGAGCTGAGTCTCACACATTAGCCGAATCAGTATTTTTTCGGGTGATGGTCTGCAGACGACAATAAACATTTGTTGACCTCCTGCGACGCCGGCTACTGAATGTTGAGTATCCCGACATCGTCGTCGTCGTCGCCAGTATTGACTAATCAACGGTTTCATAGGACCTCGTATATCCTTGTTTTATCATCTTGACGTTGACTAGAAATGAAATCAGAAAGCGCGTTTAGCGCTTAATGGACTCGGAACGGTTCCCGATTCCTATGATGACAAAGCAGAACGATTCTCTCCTCTCGACGTTGACAGATACTCTGCAAGCGGTGAATGTGCATGCTAATACCTACGGAGTAGAAAATATTGGAGGCACATCGGTATCTTCCAATTTACTTGATGCTTCCGCAGCCGAAAGGATTTGATCAGCAAACTTTTCTACTCAGAAAGGATGTAATTGGCACGTTTAAGACGTATTCAACGCTGCACCCAACGCACACCGTAACATCTGTCTCCGGCACATTTACAGGCGTTCTCCGTCAGAACCCCAGACTTGGAGATATTTTCGAGTTAGAGCTAACGTGGGCATTTCGGGCACTAAATATTGCTAAATCTTCGAATGGGACTCCAGACGTGTCTGCGGTTTTTCGGTGGGCTTCTGCTTGTCATAACTTTCAAGTTGATTTTGAAAGGTTCAAAAGCTGGGACATTAACTGTTTTCATTCGAACCCATTGTGTTTGAAGACATTTCAAGTTTCTTGCTGGATATACTACTCGTCGCGATGAAGACACTTCACTGTTCTGTGTCGCTAATGCTCCTCGCTGGGCATGTAATCGCTATCTGTCCAATGGCGTCGAAAATTATAACAGCGCGTACCTCTCGAAATGATACCTACCACCAGGGATATCCACAATCGGCAGATAAACGTACTGCCAGTGTTGGTTTTGATGCTGCCTCGCAATATGTATCGACAACGGGCGTGCATGCTTTTGTTCCTCCTGGCTCAGGAGATTTTCGTGGTCCATGCCCTGGTTTGAATGCCATGGCTAACCAGTAAGTGAGGTTGGTTCAAGTTATCAATTATACGATGCTTATACTTCGACATACTGCTAGCGGTTATATTCCTCACAACGGAATCGCGACTATCAACGAATATGTTCAGGGCACTTATGAAGGTATCATCATATTATATCACTGTCTTCTGAATATTCATCTCGAAAGTTTTCACTTAGTCTTTGGCATGAGCAAAGACCTTGCGCTGTTTTTGGGTGTTTTTGGTGTTTTGATGGACGGTGATATTCCCTCGCTTTCTTTCTCTATTGGAAAGGGGGGAAACTCCATTCTTGGTCTCCTTCCTCAAAATGGACTCACAGGTTCGCACAACAATTACGAGGGAGATGTATCCCCAACAAGAGGGGATTTTTTCGAATAGTAAGTTGTATATAATAATTTGCCCGTCCTTGGCTGATAATCCCCTGCAGCGGTAATAACCACGACGTTCAAATGTCCCAATTTGTCCAACTCTACAACCTCCAATCTAACGTCTCAGACCCATCTCAAGTCAATTACGATATCGATCTCCTCACATCCTTCCGCCTATCCCGTTTCCAACAGTCCATCGATAAAAACCCATACTTTGTCAATGGACCTATCACTGGTTTACTCGTCCAGCCCGCCGCATATCAGTTCATTTTTCGCTTCATGGCGAACAAGAGTGAGGAATATTCTGAAGGGAGGCTGAGTCGAGATGTACTCAAGTCGTTCTTCTCAATTACGGGAACGGAGTATGATTTCGTCTATGTAAGTGGCGTTTCGATGTGCAATTGGCTAGAGCTCTGATTATTCAATTGCCAAAGACTCCAGGGCAAGAACGCATTCCGGATAACTGGTACAAACGCGCCATCGGGGATGAATATGGATTACTTTCAGCTATCCTAGAGCTTACCACTATTGCCCTTGCTCATCCAGAATTCCTCTCCGTCGGTGGCAATACAGGCCAGGTCAATACTTTCGCTGGAGCAGATTTTGCGAATCTTACCGGAGGAGTATTTAGTGCGAGTACCCTGTTGGAAGGAAACAATTTAGGATGCTTTGTGCTTCAGGCGGCAGTAATGGTTCTCCCAACTGGTGTCGCAGGAATATTGGAGGGCGTACTCGACGAGCTGGCTGAGGTGGTGAATCCATTGTTACAGGCATGGGACTGTCCCAAATTAACCCAGATGGATGTCAGCTTGTTGGAGAGGTTTCCAGGGTATTCGAGATATCCAGGGAATGGAATATTGACATCATTGAACGGTATTCTATAATCGGCCGAACTATTCCTTCATACGCGAACAAGCTTCCCTCTCTTGCTACATATTGCCGTACGCTCTCGTCAGATCCTAATATCGATTTTGAAAGCGCAGAAGAACGTGCTTCCTCTGCTCAGCTGATTTTCCAATGCTTCTACTCAGTGTGGAGCAGCCTAAGGGAAGGCAAAGTTTATTTTTACCGCTCTGTTCCAAGAGGAGGTACATCTTTCCGTCAAAGCAATGATTCATAGTCAAAAGTTGATCAGAATATGGTATTCAAACTACGAATGATACCATAGGATATCGCTGACATAGTAGACAGTGCTCTTATGAAATTTTTTCGGAACAAATGAAGGCTTCCACTAACACAACAACAAGAGCGAAGAATATCCGGAAGGGAGGCTAGATCGAGAGGTACTTCATGCCTTCTTCGCTGTCACAGGCCCAGAGGATGATTGAGTCTACGTGCGTAGATTTTTTCTTATATAGATAGATAGATACACCCGAAGGTGTGGTCCCAAAAACGGAACCGCCGGTCTTGAGGCTCTGGCGGCAGAGACCTCAACCCGTAAGGAGAAGGTCCAAGACCACGAGGCAGAGTATAGTAATACGATGCAAGGCCTAAATCCCCTTTTGTCCTATTCAAGACTTCAGGATATGAACGAATTCTGGACAACTGGTACAAACGCCATCGGAGATGAATATGGATTATATTCAGCTATCCCAGAGCTTACCACTATTGCTCTTGCTCATCCAGAATTCCTCTTCATTGGAGGCAGGTGAATACTTTTACTGGAGTTGATTTCGCGGATGTCCGGAAGAGTCTATAATACTAGTACATTACTGGAGGGAAACAACCTGGGATGCTTTGTGTTTCAGACTTCAGTAATGGCCTGTAATGGCTCTCCCGACCCCTAAGTATCGGAGGGTTTTTAGGGGGAGTGCTCAATGAGTTGGCTGGGATAGTGAATCCACTGTTGTGTACATGGGACTATGCCAACCTAAAGCAAATGAATGAGACCTTACTGGAAAAGTTTCTGGGGTATTTGAAAACAATATGATCCGCACTTTTTGGAGCCCTTGTTCCTACACTGGACTTGTAAAGGCTGACGACACACTAAGCCTTGTGGGACCCCGTCTTCGGACGGAGCCGCATATTTATCTATCTATCTATCTAAGCCAATCAATTTTTGCCTTGGAAGAGTTTCTGCGTGAACTACCAGCTGTTGCTGAACCTTCCTTCGAGTACACAAGTCAAGGGTGTAAACTGTACAGAGCGCAGAGTACTATCAAATGCGTCTTCTGGCTACAACATGCGGGAATTACTTCTAGTCCAATAGACAAATCGTGTAAACTGATGGCCCAAAAACCACCTCCGGTATGCCACTGCCGGTGAATAGTCGGGTAAAGGTGTGTCTGTCGTCATTCTAAAACTGAACATTTCAAATTCTGCAACTACAAGTATAAATGAAGAAGTAACTACAAAAGTCCGACTCAGATTAGCAGAACTTCTTGGATCCCCCCAACAATGGGAGAACGTCGAAAGTAAAGAGAACAAGAGATAGATCATATCATATCGCTCTTCTCGAGATTATCGCGGATAATCCCATCGTGCACTGGTATCATCGCGTCGGTCAGTGAGAACAGCACCGGAAAGCAATAGAAAATACCTGTGACTACAAGGGCTGTTGTGGAATTAATATCCTGGGGATGCACACATATGAACGTTTATCACCAAGAAGATCTTCGAGCCGACTCACTATGGCAGATGTTTCGTGGGAGATAAAGGACCGCGGCTTCGGGGAAAGCTTTTTCTGTATATGCGGAATCAGAGTACCGAAAACAGAAGCAACTGGGGAGTCAGGCAAGCGGGGGAGAGATAACAAACATGGTATGTCTTGAACCGGTCTTTGAAATCTACCAGGAAGCAAAATCAGTAAATAACACCATAGATCATGATCAATTGAGGACGAGATTTTGAGACTGAGAAGGGAATAACGGAGATAGGAAAGAAGCAATCGCGATATCAACTCACATTTCGTAACACTTTCCACTTCGTTAGGTGCATTGCCATAGCTTGGAACGAATTTCCGTACCTCGACTCCACTGTCTAATATTCGTCGCAAAATGTCCATCTTTCATTACCAGAGATCAGCTTCAAAATGAAGAGCTAGCAAATGAGGACGCGTGCATACCTTGTTGAAGAAGATAATTATATTGCAATTTGCGAGAAGGACATTTGAGCAGATCTCCTTCCATAATAATAATGAATCTTCCTGCGACGGCATACGGAATGGTTTTCATTTCGGCGGTATTCAAGGATTGCGCATATACGTACGAGCCGGTTAACACGAGGATCTTCTTCTAGCATCTGGTTAAACACCAGAGGCGCCAGAAACAGTATGGCATGTGCTGTCAGCAAACATGATGAGATGGATGACTATTACAAAACGTGAAGCTTACAATCGTCGAAGAATGGAATCCAGGAATGACGCTGGGACCAGTGAGTATATTTCCTAGAGTGATTCATAGCGTAGGTCAAAAAGGCTCACAGAGCTTCTTGCCCCGCTAACATCCGTGATAAAAAATTCATTTCCCTTCAGTCTAACTTGGTCAGATTCGGTGGCAGAGTCAGAGTCGCATCTATCCGTAAAGAAAGAACAAACTTACTTGATTCGGCCACTAAGTGGTGCTCCTCCACTCCATCGGTCCTTACTCTGGCGCGGACGATATCAGCTACGTGATAATAACGTTGAAACAAAGAATGTTTACGCAAGTGTGAATATACACTTACAATCTGTGGGGCAATAAGAAGCTGATGCTATTCGTTCAACATCATCCAAGAAACTGAAAGGAGAATGGAACAGGTCAAGCAACGAGGCTGACGCAGCGAATTCTGTACAAATTACTCACAATCCAGGAGTATCCCGTAAATCCACTTCACGTTCCTCCAGAGCCCGCTGGATACCCGCATCTCTCCATAGAGAGTCGATATCGTCCTTCGATGCCTCTAGGAGTTGTATCAGGTTGTTTTTGATCGCGTTTTGAGCATTCGTTAGTTTTAAGTCTTGATGCACAGAGGCGGAGTCCCGAAATCCCAGTTTAGATTTCCAGCGGCTCCCTGCTAGAACACAGATTTCATGCGAAGGCCCGCCAGTAGCAAAAAACATTCTATTCAGATCGTTTTCCAGTGAAAGGAGGGGAGAAAGACCGAGGTGAATCCTCCGAAGCTTATTACTATACGAAGAATTGGGGTGACTTCCGGGAGTTCGCGGGGGAGTAAGGAGAGATTGAACATTTGAATCAACGTCGTTGAGGATGTTCAAAAGCGTTCTGACTGAACTGAATGAACTAAGTAAGTTGAAGAACAATCAGAGAGCCATCAGCAGACGCACCTGATTAGGTTAAGTTGGATGATTGTTTTCCATAGATCTCTTTCCTTCTGAAACTGATGAGGCGTGAACGCCAGTTGGAAGTCTGTCATAAACGTAGGTAAATCCATGTGTATGGGACTGAGGCGCTCACTTTTGAGTACAGCGCTCTAGAAGAAGAGAAGGGAGGGGCTCAGGGTTCGCGTTGAAGGATTGGAGTGTATAATATTCCATACCTTGCCCGATTCAGCCTGGCCTACGCAAGGACGGTGTCGTGAGAGGAAAGACAAACCGACACAATCAACGACATACCCAAAAGCAGTATCCTGATAGCTCTTTTCCTTCTATCCAGATTCCTCTTTGTCTCCTGTAAATTTTCGTCGATTTGTCTGGAAACACGTTGCGCGTCCTGGAACGCTCGAGCTCGATGTACCCTTTCCTCCTCCGTTTCATTCGCTGGCACTTTGAACGCTACAATGAACGGGTTTTCGGATAATTCCATGCTGGCTCGTTGTTTTTGTTTGGATTTAAAGATAGCAACCATCCTCAGACGGCAGGTGAAAGTGAGAGCACAATGCTCTGAATGAAAGAGAGGTGGTCGTCATGTATGTCGGATTATAGCAAGCGATATGAATTGATTGATCCATCATCCCATGAGGCTTCTTCAGGGGCCGGATATTTGATGTATATCAATCCCCACATTCCCGGAACGCCCACCCAACGTAATCTGAACCAATTGTTCAGACCAATGAAGACTGTGGCGCCATGGGAGGCTATCGACCATGGTCCATGGCTGTTGAACGGATGAAATTTACATCATCTGGGAACAGTCACCGGGGTATGCACTAGAACGGTAGATATAAACCTAGAATGTCTAATTTCGGTTGGGACTGAGAACACAAGCAATACCTGGATTAGTTCTGCTCGATAACTCATAGAGTAAAACAATGAAATGGTACATGTGTACAAATCTTAGTTATGTTGCTGTGAAAATATTGAGCTAGGCATCATCATTCCCACCTGAACACAAGCTTCGGTGAAGTGCTTCTACCGGAAGAAGAAACAAGGCTCACAAGATAATTGGGCATGTCAACCTGTGAGACTACTGTTAGATTTTCCTATACAGATTCTCCCAGTCTATGTCCGAGAAATCACACACCACTTCATGCATCCTCAGATCTGCCGCCACGCTGCACAACATATAAGCTTCGACATGATCTAATTTGTACTCTTGTTCAAGATACATGACCATATGGCGAACGGCTGAGCGTGCTGCTTCTCGAAGATCCGTTTCTATCCCTGTTGTACAATAGTACTTCTCATCGGATACGTTGATGGATGGCGTTCTGAAATGAGGAGTTTTGGTATATGGTCTGTCCTTCAAGACGCTAAAACGGAGTTCCGCAACAATGGGAGTTTCGATAGCCGTGCCTATCGGTTTGAAGCGCCGTCAATTGTTAAATATTGTATCGAGAATTGAAAATATACGTACCACAGACCTCTAAAAATGAACAACAGTAAGCAAGATGACTCATATCATGATAGGGATTGACGATGCACCTCCGTCTCCTTGAGCAGCATGACCGTCCTAAGCAAGGACTCAGTCACAAGCTACGGCTTGAGCTAATGAAGACCTACACCCATCGAAAATAGTGCACCTTCGACCTCTATTGGTAGATATAAGGTTGCACCAGCAGTGACATGTCTCGTATCGATGTTGCCGCCGGTGTTGTATGGTGGAATCGTGGAGAAAGGGCCCTTCTCCTTCCGCGCAACCCCCATTTCACCAGCAAAAGGGTTCAAAGGGATTTTGATACCCTTCGCCTCATCAAAATATGCAAACCCTTCTTTCTTGTTGAGCTTCCAAATCTTCAGAGCGGGCTCAAGAAATTCGTCGTTTAGTAAACCGAAGCCTGGTATGCAGGCAGTCCATCCCCAGTCGGCTGTTTCTATCGAGAGCACTTCTACTTTGAGTGTATCTCCTGGTTGAGCACCTTCGACGAAGATTGGTCCGTTAACTTGGTCAAGGCTGGAAAAAACGAGCGAAGTCACGCTAGTGACAGTAGTTTCTGGGTTAATTTGACCATTGGAGGCGTCCAAGCAGTCAAATTTGACTGTGTCGCCTGATTTGACTCGTAGTATCGGCTGAATGCTTTTCAATCTGGCAATTAGAAACAAAGTCGAGTCTAAAATTGAACGAATGAACTTTGCCTATTATCCCAAACGAGGTGAGATTGGTTTCTGGATACTGAATGTATAGACATATCCTAAGCTTGACTTTGCTTTGCTGGTGGAAGTCGATGGAAGGACTTTGACTTAATCATGAGAAGAGAATAACATCAACTTGAACCGGATGCCGGGACGATGATAATCCGGCGTGTAACTTCCTCTGCTTCACAGACCTCTCTTTTCGCTCACCACTAAACTACATCTCTGAGGCTGGACTTGACTAATGCCGGGTTCCCTAATATCCTGAGTTTAGACTCAATGAAAAGTTCCCAATTAGTGCATTCGGAGCTCCGCATGCACAGCGGGATTGAACAAGGATAATGAATGAAGATGAACAGTGCTTCTGGACGAGATCTCTGGCTGAGGAAAGAACAATCCACAGCATTGGAGATTCACACCAACGTGAACATGGGTACGAAAGTTATATGATATCATATTAGAGAACGTACAACAGCAAATGGGAAAGCGTTATAGTAACGAGTACTCACCATAACATGCTCTCCAAACTCTTCAGCTTGGAATTTTGAGAGGATAATATCTCCTCTGCAAGTTGATTCAGATCAATCACAACTGTTCCGAGCATCTTGCCATCTGTCACCAATGTACGCTAATGTTTTCATTTTCGATCGGGCTGGAAGCACATTAGTTCAAGACAGTGACCAACAAGCGCAATAGGATCCAATGAAATAGATCTTGGGACGGTGAAGTAGGACATTACTGTAAGTTTGGGACATTCGTAGTAACTCAATGTCGATCGTAGTATAATGTAGACACGATCAAGGAGTGAATTCATTTTACTGTTACGAGAAGCGGTATTGAGTGAGAACAGCAACGATGAGAAAATACTTGTGCGCAATTGAACCCAATTTGACAGGTCCTCTTCTTGGTCAGAATCTATCAGGTATGGACCGTCCGCCGGTACCTGGATACCAAGATAAAACTTCTCCCGGAAGAGCAGGGATAGGAAGGGATTCAGGCGAAGGAAGGCTTTCGACTGGCTTTCGAACTCCCCAAGTTCTCGTTCCCCAGAGGATAACGAAATGAATGCGGAGCCTATGAGAAAGCCAGCTTCACCAGACGTGGAAAATCGATTGTATCTCACGATAGATTCGACCGAAATGCCACGTCAGTGTAGCAGAGTTTGAAGACGGTCAGGGTTTCCGGAACGTGGACGATGACTGGCTGCAGTTGTTTTTTGTTTGATGTGGAAAGATGATGATCTGAGCCAAGACCTGGCAATGATTGGTACTCCAATAGTCGTCCAACTTACTACAACTGTTACGATGCAACAACCAACGAACACAGTTTACAATACATACTCAACCACTATACGATACTCAGTGTCACTAGTACTTAGTACATAGTTTCCCCCGCTCTTGGCTCCGAAATGGTGGCCTGCGGCGGTGAAATTAACTCTCTCTCCAATAGTCGTCCGTTCTTGTTTCCAGGGTCTACAATCTTTGGAATGTCAGGCGCAACTATTATTGAGACAGCGAGGAATGTAGCTGTTCGAAGAATCAGGAGAGACGCAGGAGAACTCGTTGATTATTTGAACGACGTTGGTTTCGGGAATGGAGAAGGGCGGAATCGGGGTAACGTTGATTGCCGAGATTGGTGCTTATCAGATAAAATTTCATCACCGGTGCAGTACTCAATTTATTCGAACGCTTCTTGCCCTTCAGATTTGTTCTGCTGGCGGGGTCAATCCAATGACTATTTATGAAATGAAGACGGTCGTCGTTCTCGGCGGTGCTTATGCTGGTACATTCTTGTAACTCTCCGTAGAATCTGCTTTATTTAGGACACTTATCAGGCGCTCGGACTGTTCAAGTACTGTCAAAGGGACTCCCGGAAGGATGGAGAATTGTGCTGGTAGATAGAAACACGTACGCTGTCTTGACTCTCTTCGACTCTTTTTTTTGCTCATCTATTTGTTTGGTAGACATATAAATCGTAAGCGACGTTCCCCGCCTGGATAGCGGTATACTTATCCGTTCATCCCAAGACGTATATGTATTCCCTAGACTCGCAATTCTGCCTGGACATGAGCATAAAGGATGTACGTTATCCGTAACATCTACAGCTTTTACCCGACTCATCTTTTTCCAGTCATTCCCTTCTCCAGACTTTTAGATCCAACCCGGCACCAAGACTTATGTTTACACGCCTCAGTTAGATCGGTGCATTCTTCCTACGTCGTACTGGATAAATCTTTCCCCGAAAGAGGCGTACCCACTCCGGAATTGCGGTTCGACTATCTCGTCTACGCTTTAGGTAGCAGACTTCCTGCTCCGTTGGATCTGTGGGGCTCGTCTCCAAAGTCAGGCAGAGCATCTCACAAAGACGCAGTAGTTTTCAAGCCGTACGCTGGTACGAAACAGGAGGGAATTTCATGGCTGAAGACGCATCAAGAAGTGATCAAGAGCTCGGACAGCATACTGGTAGTTGGTGGTGGTGCATTGGGCATCCGTGAGTCTTTCGTGTACCCTGTCTCTCATTCCGTTAAATGACCTTACGTTGTTCCACCACATATATAGAATTTGCAACAGACATCTCGGCAATATATCCTAACAAGACGATCACTTTGCTTCACTCTCGCCATCGGTTACTTCCGAGGTTCGATGAGAAGATGCATACGGAAAGTACGCTAGTTTCCGAATGATATCCTCCTGTTAAACAAACTCACTATTTTGGGTAGTCATGGACGACCTTCTGGCCTCTAACATCCAAGTCATCCTTGGCGAACGGCTGGACATGCAGTCTATCTTATTTTCTGACACGATCAAGCTCAACAAACAAGGACAACGTGTGGCTAGAACGTTGCAAGGACGGGAGGTAGCTGCTGATCTCATTGTAGGTTCACTCAGCCCTACTTTCTGTCCCGTTATCCTGAACCATTTATAGCTTTTATGTACCGGCCAAAAACCCAACACCCATTTCCTATCCGCGATGGATGCTCGTTGTGTTAACGCCCATGACGGACTTGCGCATGTGCTTCGGACAATGCAGCTTGGCGTCATCCTGTCGACGTCCCCCCCTACCCCTTCGAATTTCACTTCGGAATCCTCAACTCCATCACCTTCATGGTCTGCATTCACTTCGACGTCTAGTACTTCGAGCCTGCTTTCCCCAGAACAGGAGCTTGAAAATGCTCTAGCCCAAGTCGCATTAGCCGAAAAGAACGTCGAGATCGAGGAATCGTTATCCGGACTTTCGATGTCCGAAGAAGACGACGATGTACTTGACTCAGACTTGGATGGGTCAGATGTAGCGGAACTTTCGACCCCGTATCCGAATATATTCGTCGCTGGAGACGCTGCAGATGCGTTTGGTGCAATTCCCGCTGGACATACTGCGTATTATCAGGTAATTCTCGATCTCGCATTTCTTTAATTACTTAAACTTCGGTTATAGGGAGAAGTAGCCGCAAGGAACATCTTGCGGCTTATACAACGTTCAGAGCCTCCTTTGAAAACCGAAATTTCGCAAGATGAGGGCGTTCTCGTGACGGAGAAAGAAGAAGAGCGTTTAGAACATTACGCCCCAGGATTACCCGCTATCAAAATCTCATTGGGCTTGGTATGTTGGTGTCGATGTCAAAAATTTCCTCACTCAGTCTTGTTCCCTCCTGTTTAGACAAAGTCCGCATATCAAGCTAATGGGGTAGTGCGGACTGCGGATGACGGGGTACCAGACCTGAATGCGGCCGCGATATGGGGGTACTTTGGGTATGAGGTAGAGAAGGAAGAAGATATGTATGCATAAGAACTCAGCTGTATGCGATGAGATGAGTTCAACCCGTCTATGCAAAGCAAGAATGCATAGACCTAGTATATCAACTGTTACTGAGCTATCGAATATTCTACACTTTTGCAGTGAACTACAAGTTACCACTAAAACATCAATGTATTCTTCCATGAATCGGTAGTGGGCCGTTTTTGTTCTATGTATGTGCCAAGGGCCGAAATTGCCTTGTCCAAGCTATATCATGTCGGACTCTTGGGGTTTAAGAACAGAAGCTCCCAGACCTAGTGTACGACCTAGAATCGAGGAATGGAGACGGACAATGGGCAAGAAGCACACCCAGTTGCCACGGCTCCCCGCTCCTTAGTACTTAGACTTACTTGCGACTAATGAAGGGTTAGAAAAAAAATTTCATGTCGGGCAGTCACGCTCTTACCTTTGCCTGCTTAAGCGGTAATTTCTCGAGGCTTTGCAAGTTGCCTATCGTCTATCCGTAACCCAAGATTGATAAAACACGCTTGAATAAAATTATACGTGTGAGTGCACAAGGACTCGGGTTTCCTAATCTACCCTTTGATCTTTGACGTCTCTCTGATCGTACAAGTTGTCAAAAGACGATAGGTCCGGTGCCAATAGTAGCTTCTCCGTTTTACAATACTCCAACACGTTCTTCACATACGATGCTTCATCCTTCCCGACCTCGAGTGTCCAAAATTTCTGAAAAATGAGTTCGGGATCCTTCTGGTCTGTAAACAGATATAACGTCGGGAGTTTTACCAGATCCTTTTCGGGGTATTTGTTTAGGTTGAAGGGCCCCGATACGCCTCTGAGCTGTCGATCATTTTTATCATATCCATCGTTTTCATTAGGTTTCCAGGCTTTGACGACATACTGCCTGTCGAAGACGAGCGCCCAATTGTTGGAAGTTGGGTCCTTATCTTCAATGTAGACCTCGATTGATAGATACTTCTTCCAATGCCTCCGACCTGAACATTATGGCATTGCTAAATTGTAGTCAGCTTATAGAAGTTATCAAGATTATTAACTATGCAAAGGAGCACCCACGGGAATCGTATGAACCAGCACGTTTAGTAATATCCGCGGTTTCATTGAAGCTGTTGGTATTCTCGGTTGTGGAAAATGCCACTGCGGCAACATCTGGAGACTCCGACTTGCTTATAGCCAGAGGAGAAGCGACCACTACGGCGAGGAAAAAGCAGACGACAAAGAGCCTGGAGAATGATGGAAGAGCGAGCATTTTCGTCATTAGACCCAAACACAGTTTGCATAAAGGAGAATGTGATAAGAATCGAGTCGTCGTGATGGAAAAACTTCAACAAGAATAATCTTGGTCAACGACGACGTTACGCATGACGAAGAAAATTCTATAACTCACTAGTTCGTTGTCGTCAGGCTCCCCAAGAGAAATCCAACCAGCAGATTTCGAAGTGAATAGCCCTTCGTAAGGATTCGATATCTCCTAAGATGAAAAAACAAGTCAGACTCATGGATTGTTATAGAGGCGGATCAAGTATGGCAATACGATAGGTACAGTAAACGAGGAGGGAAGTGCAATAGGCAGACGAAGGATGAGAACAACTTCTGAGGAGGGTTGAAGAAAAAAAAAAGAGGGACCGACGCTTACAAAAAAAAAAAACTCCAACGACCAGCGTTGACAATGATGGTGGTGATTACAGTTCAAGAGCCGAAACTGATGAGTTTTTAAAACTGGCTTTTGGACCGTCGGGCAAATTTTCAAGCCAAAGACTTTGATGGAGACACGTTTTGATACGCAGTCACAGTGCCACAGAGTCCAGATGACATGGGAGTCTGTATTCCTATCGCTAGTCATGACTCTGGAACATACTATCTACCTTTCCTAGTACTATCACGGTAAGGTCATGATATCACCGGGTGCATGCAGCTATTCTAGTATCCGATGTAAAAAGCTGCGGGTCGTGGATTATAGAGGCGAAATTTGAAGCGAAGGACTGTGTCTGATCTGATATGGTTTGACTTGGATGGAGCGGTAACCTTGTATGAGACCAGAGAGAGAGAGACACTCGGATAAATTACATGTGTCTCGGACGGTATAGATCTGCGTTTACTTGGACTTGAAAGGATTCTTGTGACTAATGGCTGCTTTTTCAAGTTGGGACTACTAGAATTGGTGTGAGCATAGGTGAGCGTGTGTCTGATCCGCCATCCGAAATATTCTGGCACAAAGTAGACCAACACCGGCGACTAGGGAGGAAACAGAATGAGCGTAAGAGAACATTTGGGTGAATGAGCCACAAAGTATGATGAAGATACCTTGAACGTGGCCGGAGACGTAAATGTTCCATATCTATGAAATCGTTTGAGTTTCTGAGATCTGTACCGACTCCGTAGTAGAAGCAATGTAGTACTTCAGTGAGCCTAGGAGATACATAACAGTTTTGATTGCTTTCTAATGACAATTGCGCAACGGCAAGTTGAGGTGGGTTGAACCGTTGAAGTGCTAAAGGGATGTTTGGAGTGAGTTTGGAGTCTGGACGCTCCAGAAACTGTCGGCGGTAACTGTACCTTATGATGTAAATCCCCAAAGTGGCAACGGTGGCAATGCACGTCCGTGCGCAGCCATATACTGAACTTACGATGGGTGATTTCTGCTAAATTAACTTTCATTTCTATCCTCCATCTCTATCCCTTACCCAAGATTGTGCACACGTCTGTAACAATAAAACTTTATGGCCTCGTTTCTGAAAAGAGTGATCCATGACGCTGAAGAAGGATTGAAGCACACTGAGGATCAAATTGCTGGTAAGATTCGGTATTCGTTTTTGGCTCCTTATCTTTCACTGAACAATTCCAGGTTTCCTCAATCCTAATCGCCGCCACGACGACCCAGAAGAGAAAGCAGCTGATGCCCTCAGAGCTGAAATCAACGCCAGCCATCGATTTGACTCTTTTGCCGAAGAACGTTCAGGAAACGTCGTTAAATGGCATGTTGATGGTCACGATTATATGTGGGCTGTATCCGAGATGCTGGACAATGCGAAGGAGTGTATATTCATTCTTGATTGGTGGTTGACCCCTGAGCTTTATCTGCGCCGACCTCCTGCGAAGCATCCTGAATGGAGGTTAGACAAAGTTCTTAAGCGGAAAGCTGAACAGGGTGTCAAGGTGTACGTCGTGGTTTACAAGGAAGTAACCCAAACCATGAGTATGAGTTCGAAGCATACCAAGGTGAATTTTCTTCGTACGGTGTTGTCGTGTGCTCACTTCTTAATTATGTGTTCAGGCTGCACTAGAACAATTGAACCCAGAGGGCACTCATTATATCCAGTGCATGCGGCACCCAGACCACATCGGAGCCAAGGACACCGTCGAATTTTGGAGTCATCACGAAAAAGTCGTCGTAGTTGACAACCATTACGCTTGCATCGGTGGTCTAGATTTGTGTTTCGGAAGGTGCACTCATCATCATCTCCATCATGTAACATCGTCTCACATCATCGGTGGTATTCTTTCCCCGCTTTTCTTTGCCCAGATGGGACACACATAATCATCCTCTCGCTGACGTTCATCCCACGCACTGGTACAAGACACTGTTCCCAGGTCAAGATTACAATAACGCACGGATCATGGATTTCCAGTCTGTCGGGGATTATGCTAGCAACCAACTGAATATTCTGGAAAGCGCAAGGATGCCATGGCATGATGTTAGTTCCAAGTTTGTGTTTGTCTGATTCATTTAGACTAATTCTCTACGAAGGTTCATATGTCTCTTTCTGGCCCCGTCGTCCTTGACATTGTCCAGCACTTTGTTGAGCGGTGGAATGAGATTAAGAAGAGGAAGTATCGTAATAATGAGTCAGTCTGCTAAAAATAACTCACAGTTATGCTCTCGAAACGCTTACCTATCTGTGTTGTCAGTGCCTTTGACTGGCTCGCGTTCCCTCACAACGTCGAAAATGCGCCGAACGAGTCTATTGCGCGTCACCCCCACCGCGAAGCTTGGCATGCAATGGGAAGAAAGTACAAGCAGCGATGGCACGATTGGCTGGGAGGTTAGTTAATACGCTATAATTTCGCATTCCTCTCGTGAACTCATTGCGTCAAATTAACTTCTCGAAAAATATAAGATCAAGGCCAAGGCCAGAATCAAGACCCGTCCAACGATGAAACGTATTACCAACGTCCGATACCTGCGACAATGCGTGTTCAAGCTGTACGGAGTGTGAGCGATTGGAGTCATGGAGTGTTAACGGAACATAGTATTCAGAATGCTTGTGAGTGTCGAAGTGTCGAAGTCTGCTCTCTTTAAGCCTATTGCTAATCCATTATCCATCAGACATTCAACTAATTAACGAATCGAACCACTACATATACATCGAGAACCAGTTTTTGTAAGTGCGGTTTCCTGCGCCTCAAATCAATCCCCAGTTTCTTCAATCATCAATGTATCTTCTGACTTCCGCCTCGAATCCCCTAGCATTTCTGCAACGAAGAAGGGCGACGTCGTCACCAACCAGATTGCCGGTGCTCTTGCGAATAGAGTAATTAGAGCTGCGAGGGAGGGAAGGAACTTCAAGGCTAGTCTATCCGCTGCAATCAGCGCAAAACCGTTCTGATTCGCTATCATTCGTCACTAGATCGTTGTTGTTATTCCCGAAGTACCTGCCTTCTCTGGTAACATCAAAGACGAATCTTCTCTCAAAACCATCATGGCTGCTCAATATCGCACAATCAACCGGGGCGGAGCGTCTATCTACGAGACTATCAGGAAGGCAGGGTATGAGCCCATGGATTATATCAGGTTCTACCATTTGAGGGCCTATGATCGAATTAATGCCCCCCAACGTGAGTTATTGCTCATTGTTTACCCTTGAACAGATATGTATAGTCGTGCCATTTTTCTTACAGCCTCCTACCTCGAGCGCATCCAACAAGACTCCGGCGTCTCCTTTCACCAAGCGCAAGTGGCTCTGGCCCGTCAATGGCTCGGTTCCCAGGCCACCTCCGCCACCGATAGCGGTCCGGTCAAAGTAACCATCAAATCTCCTGAAGTAACCAAAGAAGGCGTGGTCATCACAGAGAAGACGCCTGTGAAGGAAGAAGCCGTCCCCGTCCCGGAGACGGAGGAGGAGGCGAAGCAGATCATTAGGAGGTTTGAGAGAGCTGCGGAAGCGGTTAGAGGAGATGAGGATGTTTCGGATAATGTTGTTCAGCATATGTTGAGTGATAAAACGGGGCTGGAGCAGGAGAAGTGGCTGGGGAGTGAGCAGGAGGAGTTTGATGCGTGAGTTCCATTGGAATTGAATCCCGGTGCTGGAGTGTAAAGCTGACTTTCTTTTGAAAAGATATGTGTCGGAACTGGTGTATATTCATTCCAAGCTGATGATTGTAGACGACAGAAGGGTGATTGTAAGTATCCCTCAATGATACCTTTATCGTCCTTTGTGTCAAAATTGGCTTCTCTTTCTTAGATGGGTTCTGCAAATTTGAATGACCGAAGTCAAAAGGTGACTTCCGATGACCATCTGCGGAATTGACATGTTGTTTACCCGAACCCATTCTTACAGGGAGATGGCGATTCCGAAATCGCTCTCGTCGTAGAAGACACCGACCTCGTGCAGTCGACGATGGACGGAGAACCGTACATGGCTTCGAGGTTTGCGGCGTCATTGAGAAGGCAGATGTACAAGGGTAAGTATGTACCTCAAACAAGGACGCATCTCTAGCTTAATGACTTCCCTTACGCAGAGCACCTCGGCCTCATCCCTCCCCAGGACGCCGACATGGATGATGACCACCCCACACCATACATGCGTCCCGCACCCTACCCGAATCCCGATCGACTCAATTCTCAAGAAGACCAGATGGTCGCTGATCCTCTTTCGACCGACACGATCAACCTGTGGACTGATACTGCGAGACAGAATAGGGAGATCTTCACTGAGGTGTTCAGACCAGTTCCAAGTAATTTGGTGAGGGACTGGGCGGGGTATGATGTAAGTCCAAATCACTTCCTTGATACTGTAGCTCTCGGTTTTGACTGTTTCGCTTCTTACTTTTAGCGATATGTACCGAAAACCAAGACTGGGCACGTTGTGCCAGATATTCCGCTTCAACGAGTGAAGGACCGATTGTCGAAAGTAAAAGGCGCGTTGGTGGAAGCTCCGATCGTAAGCCTTTGTCGTTCTTGCTATTTATCTGTCACGTTGAAATTTTCTACACCAACTATCAGGATTTCCTAATTGATGACAAGGGCTTCGTCGAAGGTCCTGATTGGGCGGGGTTAAACCCGACGCTGCCGATTTACATTTAGATGATATGTCAGAGATTGCTAGCGATTAGGATTTAGCGGGGTGTATCTATTGCAGTGAGGAGTAAAGTATTAGGAATCTATTTGGATCATCGATATGTACCACCTACACATGTAAGTTACATAGACTGTACTGCAGTTCAAAATGTCAATCCTGTACATATAAGGTTAGGTGAAGCTAGGTGATGGCTGCTGTTTTC
Source organism: Lentinula novae-zelandiae (assembly GCA_027921425.1). Taxonomy (NCBI): domain Eukaryota; kingdom Fungi; phylum Basidiomycota; class Agaricomycetes; order Agaricales; family Omphalotaceae; genus Lentinula; species Lentinula novae-zelandiae. The sequence goes on along the minus strand of MU823551.1, from coordinate 1,793 downwards.
ATAAACAAAGATGAGGTCCATTAGGGTGTGGCGATGATAATTCTAGTACCTATGGTGTTCAATGTGCACAAAAATTAAAATGCCCCCCGGTCACAAATTTTCCGCCCCGTACACAGTAATGAGTTATTACATTGTTCAACCAGAACACCTGACATTTACTACAAGAGTGTATATATGTATTTAATGGCTGTATGAAGCTCTTGACGCAAGCTGGCCCATCTTATACTGTTGGGACAGACTCCGTACGTACAGCTTTGACCTTGACCTTACTATTTCCAGACACTGTTCCCAATCCGTATACGCTGATCATGATTACTATATACTGTACAGTTGTAGATAGATCATGCAGACGGACACGCTTGAGCTCCCTCAGTTGCTTTTACATCAACTGAGGTGAGCTCACTGACACATTAGAATACTCGCACTTACTGACGGTACCCGCTAGCTTAATCTACATTAACAGGTACCGAGACAATAGATAGTTGCTTTTACATCAACTGAGCTTAATCTACATTAACATATACTTGTAATAATCAGTGACTCATTGAAAGAGTCACTCTCAAAGACTTGTGCATTGGTTTAATGATTGACACATCTGCAAAACCTGTATTTTTGGCTAAGGGTCTGAAAGCGGTTGACAGCACTTCCCAGCAGTGAAAGCACCCAGAGCATGTTGCTTTTGGTGCTTTCAGCACTGGGATCTGCTGGGATCTGCTCTCAGCCCTTAGCCAAATATCCAGGTTTTGCAGATGCATGTTATTGTATTTACTACAAGCATTGCAACCTCAATACATATACTTCTTGCAAAGGGTTGCACTTTCTTGCTGTGTCACAGTGTGGGATTATGTATCAAATCTGCTGTGAATAACTATACCAGCCTTGGTCATTAATAATGTGCCACACAATATCTTCAACGCATTGAGGAAGTAATCTCCAAAGGTGGGATATTCAACTGATGTCTGACAGTAGATCCCAGCAGTTTGTTCTATTAGAGTATTCAGACAATATACTCTGCAGCAATGGCAGTAAGAGATAGAGTGCACACAGCGCTGTAGCTGATCGCACTGATCAGATGATGAAGGAGTAGAGAAGACTGCTTGTTCAACAAGGTGAATACTACACATCTGCAAAACCTGGATATTCGGCTAAGGGCTGAGAGCAGATCCCAGCAGATCCCAGTGCTGAAAGCACCAAAAGCAACATGCTCTGGGTGCTTTCACTGCTGGGAAGTGCTGTCAACCGCTTTCAGACCCTTAGCCGAAAATACAGGTTTTGCAGATGCCAGGCTTATATACAAGTCCAAGGTAGATGATGTCATGTGAATATGTTACAGCTAAATAGAGCGAGAGAGAAAGGAAGTACAATATGATGTATCCTACTGGTAGTCCTACAATAATAGTACATAATGGTGAGATTGATAACATGGTAGTGGGATAGTGGTTTGTAACACAAGAACAATGTTCCATAGATGGTATGTGAGTTATCAAATGTTAACATGTTCTGGGTGCTTTCATCATCTGCAAAACCTGGTTTTTCAGCTCTGAAAGGAACTGAGAGTGCTTCCCAGCAGCCAAAGCACTTGGAGCAAGTTGAAAATTTTGCTCTCAGTGCTTTGGGCACTGGATTGCACTTTCCAGGTAATACCCTACTCCGGTAAACATACAGGTTTTGCAGATAATTAGAAACACTCTCAGCTGTTGTTGTACCATGAGCTGAATATCCATGTTTCACAGATTTGAAACCTTGGTCCTGAAGCTGATGAAATGTGTCACATTGGTATGGTGTTACAAGAG